>APFE030185719.1:19662-32954 GCA_000404065.3 Pinus taeda
TTGATCACTATGATGAACATGATTTATTATATTAGCTATGCAGGTGTTCTTTGATGTGTGCTTGTTTGTGATTGCAGGTTATTAAAAGGAAACTCTTGAAGCTGTTGCAGCATAGCTGCCACAAACTAGCGTTGGACTTAAGGTAGGGTCTAAAACACCTCTTAGTTTTTATTAATAAATCGCAATATGTTTAGAGAAAATTAGATTTGCTTGTCCTGCTTGTTGCTAGATATCAGTTGATACTAGGGAGATCGGTCTTGTCCACAAGAATGATTTATCCGGCCAACAAATTCTGATACAGGAATGATTTCATAATACATCACAAGTATAGACATATGTAGACACAGTATGGGTGCAGCCATCTATTTATGAATAGTCCACTGTATAATGAATAACAAAATTCCTCGTAGCGTAGATGGTGGAAACTAGATCCAGGGTCTTCATTTCTACTTCCCGAACTAGTACGATTCTATCCATGTGAATGAATGTGTCGAAGTCGAACATGTTAGAAACCACTTGATTACTAGTCAATGATGTAAACCGTTAGGGTTTTAGGTCTATTTTTTGAATATTTTATGTGTATTTATGTCAAAAACAGATCGTACGCTTGTTTTTCGTGTAGCAATATGTTCCAAATGCTCTAGTGATGATGATTTACGAGTTGTATTTTATACTTTTTGGACTCGGTAAAAAAAGGAAAAAGTCACTCTTGGAGTCATCTTTAAGCTCTTTTCTAACTCTCAAAACATGAAAAGATTGTCGAGCTCTTGTCTCTTTGAACTCATTAAAGGTTGGGAAGCATCATCTACCTAGTATAAGTTTACCCGTTTTACAGAATGGGATAGATTATTTACGAAAAAGGTATACGTTGATCTATCATGGTCAATATGTTCCCTTGGGTACTTTTTTCTACCTTTTCGGATTTGAAGGACAAATTTACGAAAAGGAAACTTTGGAGTTTTCTTTTCCGTATATTTTTCAAACTCTCTAAATATGAAAAAGGCTTCGAGTTTTACCTATGTCAAACTTGTTAAACCCTGACGACATTGGACTTGTCATCATGACGAGACCGAGCTTCTCCTTCCTAGGGCTCGTTAAAATTTACTAGGTCAGATTTGTCTGAAGGAAAAACTTATATTACAAGCATATGCTATCCCCTTCAAGCTTGTATTTCAAAAATAATTGGGGTACTCAGCAGAAATGGTGGGGGGAAATTTGGAAGTATTTCGTTGGTTGTATTAATTATTACGGCAGCTTGTCGCTCTTGAACATTGACACTCTTTCTACTTCATGTCGGGTTTGGATATCCTCACTTAATCGTTGGCCTTCTGGGTTTTGGGTTATCCATTTTTCCTCATTCCATCTTCTCCTTGCTGCATCATCTTGACCTTTGATCCCTTGGTACCAAAATGCTGCCAAAATCCGGAGTCGTGTCGCCGATATGTTCAAGAGCTTAATCCTTCTACAGTTTGTATCCTTACACACCTTCCTCAGATTCTCTATCTCATCCACATTCATCTTGTTCCTTTGTCTCGTGTCAATGATGTGGTAAACATTATGGCCCTCCTTCGACCGATCGCTTCCTGTGAACTTCAGCTCATTATCCAGGAAGTTGATCTAGAGACTCCTTTCTGGTACCTTGGAGCTTGCATGCCTTAATGGCAAGTTCTTCGCATTCGACGACATGCTTTCATTACTGGCCTTCGATTGGGTGATTTCATGGGTGTTCAACTTCAACGCATTCTTCACACTTTGTGAATTGTACTAGCAGTACCTTGAGAACCATTGACATTAATGGTTGTCTCTCTCGCGCTTGTTAACAGTTTACATCATTGACCAGTAATCAATCAATTTTCTAGTATGCTCGACTTCAACACTTCTATTTGCATATTAGAATTTGTACCCTGATGAGGTTGGGATTCAAGACTTTGGGCTCAGATTACACAAGTCCAGGTTGCGCGGATTGGTTCATGATTATATACATGAATCTTTTGATTGGATGGCTATAACCATTCTAAGTCTTTTATATGGTCCTTTTGATTGGATGGTTGCATCCATACCACAAATCATTTATGTTTATCTTCCAGATGGCTGCACCCATGCCCAATGCACATGTATTTCCTTTCACTATGTACTCATGTATCAGAGATATCAGTTGTAATTGCGTTTGTAATTTATCTGCGATGATGTTCTGTTTCAGTTATGGATTCGTAAAGCATTTCAACGCTCTCACTCTCTCGGCCTTCATGCTTTAGGGGGCATCTGTTACACAGTATTTTGTCACCGACCCCACATTCCCTGATCCCAGACATTGTTGGTCTGTGTTATTGACATCTGCTTTGTTCCATGTTTCCAAATATGTGTTAGTGTCTTCCTTGTCATCTCAGGAAGAATACCTCAGTTCAATACTTCTGGAGCAGACCCTTTTTTACCTATGCTTTTGGGTCATCGTGAGTCATCAGTTATCCTACCCACAAAGATGGCCAAGATTGAGCTAAGCCTAGCGACATCGTTGCTCTGTCTCCGCGTTTCACTCATGACGATTTACTTTTGGCAAGTTTGTTTTAACAAATTATCAATGAGCAATCCTGGGGTTAGTTGTTGGATCAGTTAAGCTTGGCTCCCTCCTTTGGGATGGTTGTTCTGCCCTTTGTGCAACCTCCCAAAGGGATAAGCTCTTTCCCCCATCTCTTATGGAGGCCCCTCCTCTTACAAATATCTCCTTCATAGCTGAGTTCAAGCTAGTAGTGAATAATTAGTGGCAAGTGGAATTTGAAGTTGGTAGCTTTTAGAGTTTGGAAGTAGCCTCTTATGTAACTTAGCCTGGGATGGTTTTGACTGGATTTGGCTTGATTGTATGAGTGTCCTAGAATCATAATTTTTCCTTTTGGGTAGGAGGGAGAGTTATTCATGCTCTTGGGAGACACTTCATAAGTGAATTCTTGTGGAGACATGCCAACAAGACCCTTCAAGGACACCTACAACGTCAAGGCATGGTTGTAAGTTTTACTTCAGTTCATATTAATATAAATCAATGGTTTATTTCCTATATTTTATGTAAAATTTCATATTGATAGCTTGAAGTTCCTTGACCCTTTAGGTAGATCATTTTTGTCGTATTCTATTATGTTTGTTGATGTTCTCTGTATGTTGTTTTCAGATACAGAAGTGATTAGAAGAATGAGATGTAGAGCAACACAACAATAACATCAAATGAGGATTTGAAGGTAGGCCTTCATGACATCAACTATCTAAGGAAATTTGATTTGGTATTGTCTTTGTTGTGACTAGACCCACTCTAGGGCTAGAGGGGTTGCCTCTATTTGCAGAGGGAACTTGCCTACATCACAATTACCAGTCAAGGGATTCTTAGGCATTTGGGAATTTTTTCCTAAGACCACCTCACCTAGATCTAAAATATTTCAGCAATCCAAAGCTCAAACCAAGAAAAGTCCCACCACACCATGGCTATCTAGAAATGGCAAGGTTAGTCTAAAATCCATTGTCAAAACCTGGAAAAATCCATGTCAATGACAACAAAAGAACCAAATACCAACATGCACATACCATGCATGTCAAAACCAGCTAGGAAATCATACATGCAACCTATTACCTACAAGTATTCTTGCTGGAGTTGTTTTATCCAACTTTTCCTTACTTGATCATTGCTTTCCTTTGCTTTCCTTTTTCTTCCTTTGCTTTCCTTATCCTTACTTTGCTTGCTTTCTTTCCTTCTCCTATTGGTGCTCTTCTCCTTTCTGAGACTAATTCCAAAACTAAACTGACCAAAAGCTTACCAATTGATGCTCTGATGTCTTTTTATTAGTGATGCCTCTAATTTCTTCAATTTTCCATTATTTTCCTTCATTTTCCTCCTCACATAAAACATGTGACCTTTCACCTCCCTTTTCTCCTAATTTCCCTTATTTTCATCAAATAAATACCAATTAATACCTTTTTTCATTTCCAAAGCCTTTTCCATTGTCTTTGCCATAAACACATCAAGTGACGCCCACTAGGATATTTTTCCCAACATCTAGCTTGGAATAAGTATCCCTTAACTGTGGTCTTATTTTTTTTTTATTAACTTTTATTACATGAACTTTTAACCTGGGTTTGTTACATATCCCATATTCATTCTTGGAATATGGCGCAGGGTTGATTGGTTGAAAGAGATATTTGGTTCAACCCAATATATGGTCGAGTGGTACATGGAAGTCCCTAACTTGGTTGCAATTTTCATATATTAATAAGAGTTATTTCTATACTTTGATTCATGTATATTTGTAGCATTTATGTTGGCGATATTATGGTTGAGTTTCCATGGTTTATATGTTGGTTATTTTCTGGTTATATGTTGCTCATATGATCTGTACCCTCTATGGATCTTGTCATGAATGTTTTAGCTATTGATCAGTTGATGAATGTATCGACTAATAAGTGTTGTTACAACTATGTGAAGAGGTCATAGGACCTTCTCGGTGATTCTCATATTAATCTCAGACTGTTATGATCATATATGCATTCACGACCTGTAGCTTACATATTTGCCATGTATTTGACGAAATGTATGTTATGTTCTAGGAAGTCTAGGTCAAGTGATACATTAAAATTTATATGTTTAGCATTGTTTTCATGTAATTATTGATTCTAATAAGTTTTAAGAAGTTTGGGAAGTGGTCTGGAGGTTGACATAGAATCTAGATTTAGATCTTAGGACTGCACCCTCTGAACTAGACAATTTGGGTCACTACTGCACCCAGGCAGGCTTGTGCGTGTAGTTGGAGGCCTATAACCACATGGAGTCCTCGTAATGTAGCTGTTCAGGGATTAAATTGTGAGAAATGTAGCCCCAGGTCAAGGTTTGGTCACCTAGGGTTGTTCTTTGGCCCCTAAGTGTCCATGTAGCCCTGTGGAATGTGGTCGGTTGTCAGTTTATCGTTAGTTGGCGGCCCTATTTTCATAACTAAAGCTTAGAGGTCAAGTCATGTCATAGAAATTTCTTCATCTCATGTTTAACCTGGAAGGTTGGTGAATCTGGGTTAATGTGGGAGGGGTGGCTACAGATTGGGATCAGAGTTCCTAGGTTCAACACTTGGATTGGCTGGGCAGAATGTGTTTGTCATGCATGCATGTCAGTGTCTATGTGGTAGTTATGAAGGTATTATCATGGTCATGGTTTCCATGCATGAGGTCATTGTATGCAGTTGGTCTTATCATGCATGATGTCGATATATTGATATGATTATGTATATACATTTATCATGCTAATCCGGATTGATTTTTCAGACAAGATAGCCTCCCCTGAACTTAACTAAGATATGTTGATTATGTTTATGTTTGGTTTATTTTACATGGTATGTTTGTAGGAAGAAGAATATATAACATGACAAGAAAAAATGGTGGACTATAGTTCACGTTATTCTCCCTACAGATCAGATGAATAGCATGGTGATGAGTACTCCTCTGACATAGCATATACATTGACAAGTTTGAAAGCAAATATCAGAAGTTCTAAGCTGGATAATGACAAGATCATTCATTTATAGGAAAGAATTTCCAGGGCATAGGAGAAGCAAGTGAAATTTAATGAAGTCATTCTTCATATTCTGTCATATTTTCAGAGACATGGACTACTTAGGATCATTCATGGACAGGAGGAAATGACCAATGGGTCATATGGAATCATGTCTCAATCAGGATATAGGTTTGACAGGGATGACACAATCATAGATGGTAGGTTATTGGATACACCTAACAAGAGGGGTAATGATCATGGGTTCTATTCTAGTTGTGGTTCAGAGAGACAACATCGTCATCACCGTCACCATATATATAGGGGGTGTGAAAAGCAGTACTTTCCAGATTAATTCAAGAAAGGAAAACCTCCTACGTTTGAAATGAATAAGTCACAAGATGTCGAAGCTTGATTGCTTGGGATGAATACTTTTTTTAGATGCATGATTACTTAGATAATATGAACGCTAATATAGCTAGTTCCAATCTTAAAGGAAAAGAATAAATTTGGTGGGAATATCTAAAGAATGTCTGAGGCATTTGAGAAAATGAGCTGACTTGGAGTGAGTTCAAGAGACTTTTCAGGAAGAAGTATCTATCTGAAAGATACTAAGATGATAAGGAAAAGGACTTCTATGAGTTGAAGATGGGATATATGACCGATGAGGAGTATACTAGCAGATTATTGGAGTTTTTTAGATATGTGCCTTATCTTAAGGAGTGAAAGAAAAGATTCAGATTCATGAGTGTGTTGTCAGTGTCATTCAAAGACAAAATTGAGTTTGATGAGCCTAGATCGCCAGAGGAAGCCATCACAAAGCTAAAGCACTATTATGAGCAATCAAATCACAAGGCTAAGTATAAGAAATATTGGATAGGTAATGATAATAATAAAGGAAAGTGGGCTAAGAAGAGAGGAAAACCTTAGGATACAGATGACAAGGAGAATGTGGCACCATACAAGAAGTTTAATGCAGTTGAGAAGGGACATGGGTCACATCCTAGAGAGAAGAAAAACATAGGTAGTGGGCCTTGCGAGTTGGATATGTGGCAAGGATCATATCAAGAAGGATTTTCCATTGTATCATGGTGGTAGACCTCATATATATAGTGCTTAGGAGGCAAAGACAGTTGGGGATGTGGGCTAGAGGCATTCCTCAGATCTATGCAGCATTTGATAACAAGCAGGAGTATTACCAAGATCCATTACCAAGAGGGAAGGTAAGATTTGTGATTTATTTTTTTCCATTTTGATTGACCCTAGATCTAATTATATTTGTGTTAATATTGAACTAGTGGATAAGTATGGTTTGAGAAAATAAGTGCATGCAAAGTCTTGGTTGGTGCAGTTGGCTACAGGTAATAAGAAAAGTGTTCATCATTGGGTAACATCTTGTGAATTTAAGTTAAATGGTATGTCTACATCAACATATATAAATGTGCTCCCATTAGGATCATACATTATGCTATTGGGTATGTATTGGTTGTACATTCATAGGACTAACGTAGATTGCTATGACAAGGCTATTGAGTTCCTGGATGATGATGGAAAAAAAAAGAATCTTGCATGGTAAGAAGAATCCTACATCAGTGAGAATGGTTACAGCTATGCAGGTAAAGCGCGGTAGCAAGAAAGGGTGTGTACTATTTTTAGTTCATATTTCAAGTGAAAAAGGGAAAGATGTCAAGGATGTTGAAGTCTTGAAAAGGTATCTAGTTATGTAGCAATTTTAAGATGTATTTCCAGCAAAGATCTCGGAGTTACCACCTCATAGGGAAGTGGACTTTTCTATTAATTTGATGTCGAGAGAAACACCAGCATCGAAGGCATTGTACAGGATGAGCACTCTAGAGTTAGTGGAATTAAATTTGTAGCTTAAGGAGATGCTTGATAACATATACATTAGGCCAAGTGTATTCCCTTGGGGTGCACCAGTAATGTTTCAGAAGAAAAAGGATGATACTCTCAAGTTTTGTATTAGTTACAGGCAGTTGAACAAGGTGATGATTAAGAACAGATACCCTTTTCCATGGATTGATGACTTGTTTGATCAGTTGAAGGGAGCAGTAGTGTTCTCAAATATTGACTTGAGATCAAGGTATCATCAGGTATGCATTAAATAAGAGAACATCTTCAAGACTGCTCTCTGGACCATGTATGGGAATTATGACTTTGTTTTGGTTCCTTTTGGTTTGACTAATTATCTAGTTGCTTTCATTTATTTGATGAATACTATGTTGCATCTTTATCTGGAAAAAATCTTGATAGTATTCATTGATGATATGTTGATATATTCTAAGAATGAGGAAGAGCATGTCGAACACTTAGCAATAGCATTGAGATTTCTAAGAAAGCATCAATTGTATGCCAATCTTATTAAATGTAGTTTCTTTCAGACAGAGGTACATTACTTGGGACATGTTGTTTCCAAGGAAGGCATAGTAGTGGATCCAGAAAATATTAGAGCCATCATGGAGTGGAAAGTCCTAGGAGTGTGGATGAGATCAGATCATTCATGGGGCTAACAGGTTATTACAGGCAGTTCATCAAGAAACTCTCATAGTTTTTATATCCTATTACATATTTTTAGAGAAAAGGAAATAAATTTGAATGGATAGAGGAATGTGCAGCTAGTTTTGAGCAACTGAAGCAGTTTGTTAAAAATTCTCCAATTCTAAAGATTGTGTATACAGATAAAGAGTTTGTGGTATGTACATATGCTTTAAGAGAGACTTGGTTGAGTCCTAATGTGGGAAGGACAGGTAGTATTCTATGAGTCAAGGAAATTGAATGAGCATGAGCAGAACTGATCTGTAAACTGTCGTGGATATTCCACTGGACAATTTGTCACAACAGATCTTAAAGTAAAATATTAAAATGTGGAATTTATAAACTATTACAGTTTATTAAAACTTTAATATATTATATATATATTATATATATATATATATATATATATTATATATATATATATATATATATATATATATAGATTATATAATTAGTTCATGCATGCGAATGAAAATTATTAGAAAAGTAGAGAACGATAAAATAATCTCACATACACACATAAGACACAAGATATGCAATGGGAAACCCTTTCGGGAGAAAAGCCAGTTGGAAGGTGAGTTCACTTCGCTCTCTTTCTTTGTCTGGAAAATATGGCTGCAAGTACAAATAAGTAATGCATGTGGCATGTGGGATACTATAGTGCATAGAACCTATTTGTTTGTTCTATCTCCTGTCTCTCCTAGCTATCTTTGCTTAACTATGGAACAAAATTCTCTCAAAAGAATGTAATGCCTCTTCCTCTTAGTGGCCCAGTTATAACACAACCCGATAGCCTACTAGTGGTTAATTGTGATTACATCAACTCTTAACTAGAGTTATAATATAAAATATTATAGAGTCTTTTACATCATAATCGCATGGTTATCCCCTTTTCCATGAATAATGGGGATTGACATGGCATCCTCTTGAACTATAGGTGTAAAGGTCAACTTCTAAGTGGCATAACTTTTGCATAAAGACTCGGATTTGTGCGCTTCTTGTGTCGTTGTAAAGATCTTTGTGTATAAAATAACATGAAATTTTGCAGTTCTAAATAGATAAATTTTTACCCCAAAAAAATGTCATTTGGTGCCTAAAAATGCTCCCGGAAGGTTTCAGAACCCGTTTTCCCAAACTAGGTCTCGTTAGTAAAAACGGTCCCATGAGTTGATTCCTCAACGTTTTCCACTCCAAATTCATCGAGATGGATGAAAAACAATATAATGATCCAATATATATCACACCTCCCCATTTTGGGAGGCTTTTGGTCCCCAAATCCTTTTACTAAATGAGGTGAGGAAATTTGTCCTCCACCTTCTCTCCAATGTACCATTTAGCTTTGCCCAGAAATTGTCCCTTCAACCCAATCTTCCATAGGTCATGTTGCCCCTATCTTGTAATTATGGACCTGTTCTAAATTTTTTTGGCTTTTGTCAACTCTGCCTGAAAATCTGGTGCCAAATCCTCCACTGAAGGTAAGACATGTTCTTGTTCCTAATCTAGCGTGGAAAGCTCATAGAGTTTCAAATTCTCCACAATAAAAACTTAGTAAATGCACATAAATGGTGGTAAACTAAGTTGATAGGCATTATCACCCACCTTTTCTATTATCTCAAAGGGACCATACCTCAAAGCTTTAATTTTCTTACCAAGCCCTTTCAACCTCTCCTTGTTCAACTATAGCCATACTATATCTCCCACCTTGAACAATTTCTTTGTTCTATGTTGATCATGCCTAGCCTTATACTTCTCCTGCGACTTTTGCAATGTATCTTGTACCTGTAGATGGATCTACCTGATCTTCTCTATAAATTTTTCAGCCCTCAAATCATCTCTTGTAAGATCTTGCCTCACTCCTCCTTGTTGCCCATATGCAATATTCAAAGGTGAAGGTGGAAAATATCCAAAATAAGTCTCAAATGGGGACTTTCTTGTAGAAGTATGAACTTATCTATTGTAATAATGTTGTATATACACTAAATTTCCATCCCAGTTATTTAGATGCTTCTAGTTGTATCCCCTCAGAATTTGCACCAAAGTCTTGTTGACTACTTTTGTCTGCCCATATTTCTGTGGATGGAATGTTGTATATCTCTTCAAATTTGTCTACATATTCTCCCACAATGTAGTCTAGAATGCACTAATAAATCTTGTATTCCTATCTTAAATGATGCTCCTTAGTATCCCAAAGTGTACCCATACCTATCCAAAGAAAAATTTTGTTGCTTCTTTCCCATTGATGGTATTTTTACAAGGCATTAGCACACATATATTGCTAAACCTTTCAACTACCACGAATAGGTAGTCATGTCCCTTCCTGGTTGTTGATAAACATCCCACAAATTCCATGTAAATTCTTTCCCAAGGATGATTAGGTACAGGTAGGGGATGATATAGACCTTGTTTCTTGTTGCTAGGCTTGATGGTACAACAAAGAATGCATCCTCTTATGAACCTAGCTACTTGCTCCTATATCTTGGGCCAATACACATACCTCTGCAAGTTAGCCATGGTGTTACCTACACCAAAATTCCCTGCAACCTTGGAGGTGTGAGACTCTCTGATGATCTACAAATGCTTACCTTTAGGAACACACAACTTATCCAACATGTAGAGAAACCCATCCTAGAGATGGTATTCAATGGTGGTGTATACATCATGCACATGACTCTGAATTTTCAAATATTGATACACCTCCTTAAAGTCTTCCCCTTTCGAATATGAATCTTTGTATGCATCATGGGTGAATGCCCCCATGTGTATAAGAGTCCCAAAAGCTGTACTATTTGATGTGGGTAACCTTGAAAGCATGTTGGCCAACTTGCTTGTGTTTCCCTTCTTATACTTTATCACCAAATGAAACTATTGTAAAAACCCCATCCAATTGTAATGTATGGTTTTTGTAGCTTACTTTGGGCCTATAAGTAGTGTAACAACTAGTGATCTATGTGGATTATCATCTCCTTTCCCATCAGATAATACTTTCACTTCTTCGCATCTTGCACCATGGCATAGAGCTCCTTGTTGCAAGTAGGGTAGTCAAGAACTACCCCCATGAAATACTTTAGAATGGTAGCATATAGGCCTTCCCCCCTACATCAAGACAACTCCCATTGCATATCCACTCACATTTGCCTCCACTTCAAAGGGTTTCTGCAAGTTTGGTAATACTAGAACTGGTGTGTGACTGATCTTCTTCTTTAGCTCTTCGAAATACTTCTGCTGACCTTTTCTGTTGGGTTGTGTTATATTATTTCCATCTAGTTAACAGGGGGTTTGAAGTGCACCCGTAACCCCACTTTATGGGGTTTGGGGCAGTCCCTAGAAAATTTTGGTTTTGGACCCTATGTTAGATTGGGCAGACCCACCTATGGTTTTGTGCATGATTTTCGCACATTTTTTTTAGATGCGATGGTTTTTGGTCCATGGCATTGGATGTGATGGTTTTCGGTCCATGGTATTGGACGCACTAGTTTTCGGTCCATGGTATTGGATACTTCAGCATGTATAAATATGCATTGTAACATTGAAAGGATCATAATGAAAAATCAAGCTGGTAGTCCCGGTTCTGGGATCCAGTGGGAAAATCTCTGTGTATATGTGTTGTATGTGTTATGCTCTCGCATTGTTTATTTTTGTATGTTTTTGAATTCGTATGCAGGTAAGTTCTATACGGGGTTAAAACCTACATTTGGTATCGGATCAAGTTTTGGCTTCAAGGGGACGCCTTTGTTGCTGAGGGGTTTCGCTCGGGCCTATGGTAGACCCTGTTCAGTGGGAGATCTGCGATATGAATTCTGGTGGTGAAAGAAGATGGCGAGTAGTGGAAAGATAGAGATCAAGAAATTTAATGGTCAGATTTTTGAGTTGTGGAAACTAAACATGGAGGATCTGTTGGTGGATAAAGATCAATGGATCATGGTAGATTCAGGTACTAAACAAATAGGAGTGACCAATGAAGAATGGAAAAAGTTGGATCGGAAGGCAAAGAGCACAATGCGATTGTGTGTCTCATATTCAGTATTGTTGAATGTATCCAGGGAAGTTATGGCAAAGGCTTTGTGGGACAAGTTAGGGACTTTGTACCAATCTAAGTCTCTAGTGAATAAACTATTCTTGTAGAAAAAGTTTCATAACCTGAGGATGAAAGATGGAGACTCAGTGACAGAGCATCTGAATGCATTTAATATTGTGGTAAGCTAGTTAGCATCTGTTGATATTAAAATTTTAGATGTAGATAAGTGCATCAGTTTGTTGTGTTCTCTACCAAATTTGTCGGATAGTCTGGTTATTGCAATAGGTAGCAATGCAACTGCCTTACATTTTGATGAAATAGTCTCATCCTTGCTGACGGTGGAGATGAGATAGAAAAATATGGAGAGCCAAAATGGTGATGCCTTGTCTGTATAAGGGAAGACCCAGAACAGAAACAAAAATAAGTCATCAAGTGGGAGATCTAAATCTAAAGGGAGATCTAAATCTCCAGGAAAACCTGTAAAGGTGGTGTGCTGGAAATGTGGAAAGGAAGCACTACAAAAGGGAGTGTAAATCTAAAGCTCCTGATAAAGGAAAGGGATCTGATGAAGCTCCTTCTGCAGAGGCGAAAACCACCTCAGATGAAGGTGGGGATGTGTACTTGGCTTCTTCAAGTACACATGTAGATCATGAGGCATGGTTAATTGACTCAGGTGCATCCTTTCACTTCACTCCCCATAGAGAGTGGTTCTACCAGTATGAGAAATATGATGGTGGTGATTTCTTCTTGGGGGATGAAAGGAAGGGTAGAATCGTTGGTCGCAGAAAAGTAAAGTTGAAGTTGCAAGGTGGAAGGGTTAGAACACTTCCGGGTGTTTCGCATATTCCTGCATTGGCCAGAACTCTGATTTCCGTAAGCAAGCTAGATGATGCAGATGTAAAAAAAGTGTTCGAGAAGGATACCTACAAAATGGTTCGGGGAGCACTGGTATTGATGTGGGGAGTTCGGATTGGAACTCTGTACAAGCTGCTAGGTAGCGCTGTTATTGATGGGTGCACTAGTTCTGTGGTTCCTGAAAGTGGAGCAGAAAATCTAGTAGTCTCTAGAGAGAAGACCATCATGTGGCATCAAAGGCTTGGACATATTGGAGAGAAGGGCCTTCGAATACTTCATGGTAAAGGTATGGTAGAAGGTATGAGTAATAGCTCTCTGGATTTTGATTTATGTGAAAATTGTGTATATGGGAAG
>APFE030185719.1:37526-67893 GCA_000404065.3 Pinus taeda
GGCTGGAGATCTGGATCAGAGAATATCTACAAGTGGGTATGTGTTTAACCTATTTGGAGGTGCAATCAGTTGGATGAGTAAGAAACAATCTGTAGTGGCACTATCAACTACAGAGGCAGAATACATGGTATCCACTCATGAAAGCAAGGAAGCAGTTTGGTTGCAGAGATTATGTTCAAGTATGGGGTTAGTACAAGAAGCTATAAGGATAGACTGTGACAGCCAAAGTGCAATTTTCTTGGCAAAGAACCCTGCATATCTTTCAAAGACAAAGCACATTGACGTTCAGTATCACTTTGTGAGGGATATAATTGTTATAGACATATTTTTGCACTGCAACCCCAATCACATATGTCCATAAACCAAGGGCTTCTAAGTCCCTAAAAGTGTTGTTACATACCCTAAAGAAACAAGGTCAGCTGATTACATCATCTCCCAGAAGGTCTCCATGAAAAACTGCTCATAATTGGTCAAAACTGGACCATCTCACCTACTCCATGGTCAAGGTGCGATGCATCCCACCTAATGCACATGGGGGGTGTGATGCATACTGAAAATCCCTTCTGTGGGGTGTGATGAGTGAGAGCTGACAAATGGTAGAAGGAGTTGGCTAGGTGGAAACCCAGAGAATCTTCTAGAAACTGCCCATTTGACACTTGCCTTGCTGAATTCGCCCAGGGATGAGTAAGAGATCATGAATCTTCAAGTGGAACCAAGAACTATCAGAGAGGGGACACTAATCAAAATCCCAAAAGATGACTCAACCACCTACAAACATCTATATTTGGATCCCTCATCTCAGAGATCCAAAGGCTGGAATCTTGTATTTTGTAAGGAAGTGTTGTTGGTTTCTCTGTGCAACATTGTTCGGTGATCTAAGCTTTTCATGAGGTGAAGAAGGGCTCTCATGCTGGGAGGATGATGTTGGGTCAGATCAATGGGTTGTAATCCTCTCTTCTACTCTTTCTATCAATAAAGCTATTTGTGTTTTCCTCCATATTCTTGTATGTATGAGTTGATATATGCATTTGTGTGGTCAATATATATATGGTCCTATATTTTTTATGATTGTAGATCTCTATGCTTTGATGGTATTATGCTGCTTTGACTCTACAGGTGTTCTTTGAAGTGGGACAAGCGAGGAAGGAGCGGCAAAGATCTGTCAAAGGGGAGAGGAAACAAGCAAGGAGCCAAGCAGAAGACTAAGGTTGGTACTCTATGCTTCTCTCTCATCTATTTCTCATAAAGGAACACACAAGTAACTTTAGTTTGTTTGTTTCTAAGATAGCTACCCATATTAGTGGGACTAGCAGCTTTGAATGGACACTAGTTTTCCTAATAACAATATAGTAGCATGAAAGTTTTGATTGGATTTTATAGGGGTTTTGCTAGATCAGGAGGAGCTGGGCAGTTTAGGTCTGGGAAATTAGGTCAGAAATGCAGGGTGTTCTATGGGGCAAGGTAAGCATAGGCTTTAGCACTCTAGGGATTGGTGAGGTGAGATGTTTAAGACTGGTGAGAAGCTAATAATGGCATGTGACAATCATGGATCCTTCCTAGACTACAGAAAACATGAACGGTGAATGGTTTCCCAAGGTAGAGCACTCATGCAATGAATTCTTCCTATCAAACTTGAAAACATTCAACTAGAAGAAATGAAATTATTGATGGTATACATAAAACATATAGAAATATAATCATAGAATAAGAAACTATACTAAAACTCCATACCATAAGGATACCATAAAAATAGCTACAATTCTTATTAATTTCTTGCCAAACTCCTTACAAAGGCAAACAATCAAACTCTGAGCATCCACATTGAGTCCAACCTGTAAAATGACTGAGAAAACACATGACATAGGCCTCAAAACATCCAACCCTAGCCTTAGGGGTTGAATCCATGAGAGGAGGAGCAGTTTCACAAAAGACTGAACTGATAGCTAAAGACTAGGGTGGTCAAACTGACTCATCCCTAATATGAAGCAAACTAATTCATTACATGCCACTTAGGCCATTCATCTGATGCATCTACCCTAGGTAACAAAAACACACTTTAATTACATCATAATTATGAATTACATCAGTGAAAAATCAAAATCCCATAGGTGAAAAGTATTTTCTGAGAGAAACAGTGAAAAATTTGGCTGCGTGTCAAATGTTCAATGCTAGTGTCAAACGCGCAATGCCTAAAGGAAGTGTGCAGTGCCATCTTCAGGGTGAGTTTTGATTGCCTTCCGGGTGTCCAAATCTAGCTCAGGATAGCTCATTGGAAAGCTTATCCTGTCTAGTTTCCAAAATTTCCCCTAGTTTCGAAATTGAGCTTGATTTTCCTCTCCAAAACTACAATCTCCCAAGACTGCTCAAATGTGCAGCACCTGACTCATAGAATAGGTAGAAACATGATTTTTAGTTGGTTTTTTTCCCTTTTCCACCTAGTAGTTTTGACTTTAAAATCTAGAAACATGGTTTTCTTGAGTGTAAATGGTCTTTTGAATCCAATGGTGGTGTCCATCCCTCCAAAATATGCCCCAAAAAAGTGTGCATCGCCTAGTTTGACCAAGGGACTGGTACAAAAATTACCTGAAGAAAACAGGAAATGATAAAAGAAAAAAAACTGAGTTTAGGGTCTTCAAAAATGCTTGACATAGCTGATGTTAAAGGTTACTAAGCATGGGGTGAAGCATCCACCAATAGTTCAAGCTTTTCCTTCTCCTTCTAATGAGTTAAGGCCTCAATTTTTGCATGAGCCCTTTCGAACTTGGCTCTTGCAATTTTGTTTCTCATGACATAGTATTTGGCCATTCTTCTTTGAACCTCCATATCTCTATTAGTTTTAGCTAACATGTCCTCAAGATGATTATTAGCCCTCTAAATCCAATATTCCCAGTTCTCATTAACCATTATGCTAAATTGTTCATTTAAGGTGAGTTGGTTGGCAAGTTGAGCTTCTTTTTCTCTTTCAACCTCCAAAGCTCTCTTTAGGCCTCTAGTCCTAGGCCTCCTCCTGGGAAATGTTTCCTCCATGGGCTCACCATAGTCACCATAATCTTCTCAAGTTGGATTTTAGTCTTTTCAGCTTTCCTTTTAGCTTTGATGAGCTGAATTTCCATAAGCTCATGCTTGGTCTCCATTTGCCTATTTTCCTATTGATAATAAGATATAATGTATTTTTCTCTTTATAGTTTCACCTGCAACTCACCTATCAACTCTTCTTGCTCTTTGAGCATCATTTTGGTGTTTTCCTTTTCATATTCCTCATCTAAGTCCACTAAGTCAAAATCTTTCTTAGTTTCATGGGGGTCTTCTTCCTATTTTTGCATTTTTGTTTCAACCATTTTTTCCTTTCCTTTCCATACATGCTTTGTTGATGAAGGGAGAAAGGCTCCTCCCACAATGTGTGGGGAAAACACTTGCCTATTTCCTCTCTGATAGGTGTTCACCACAGTACCTACATTAGTCTCTCCAGGTTTGCTTCTTTGACCCTGGTCACTTTGTTCTCTGTCACTGTCCTCTTTCCTGTCAGATGAACTAATAGGTCCATGGAATGGTGATAATGGGGGTGATGGTGTGATTGATGAATAGTGCATGGGATGAGATGGAGGAATGGAGGTTGGTGGATGAGATGATGATGGAATGTATTGAACATCTTGAGTGGAAATTTGAGTGAAAATGGGGTTAGTTATAAATGTACTCCATGCAATGTTAAGTTCTTTAAGGTGATAAAGAGCTATGATCTTTATGAGGGAATGGTGAAATAAGCTTTTCATTTGATCTTTGTATTCTCTCCTCTGGGAAATTTAAGCCATCTTCTCAACACTCCTGAAAATATAATAGGGTATATTGAGCATTTTAACCCTAGTGAAATGCATAATTAACTGGATGTGGTAAGAATAGACCCTAGAATATCTACGCTCACATGAAAAATACTTCATTATAATCCTCATAATAGGTGCATATCTATCAAGGAGGTATGAGAAATGGAAATAGTTTTTATTTCACTTCTGTACCTAGGTTTGATGTATGGTTCATAAAAATGTGCTTCTATTTCACCTTGCTTGAACCATTTTTCCCCAACTTCTAGAATCCCAGTGGTAGCTGATATGATGGTAGCAGACAATGTGAAGGTTATGCTACAAGAGTGACTTGGTTATCTTGAATTTTGGTTATGAAAATCCTAGTCAACTCAGGGTGGTACTAGACTACTTGGAACTCCTCAAAAAACTCAAAACACCCTAGCCATTTGAAGGATGTCACTATCATAGGATAAGCTAGGAGCTCTTTGAGATCTGTGGGTTCAAACCTATGGATTTTCCCTCCTTTATGTGGCCTTCTCTTCTCTATGTTTCCCTCTCTGTCTGATCCCTCTTCTTCACTGTGTGGCCTATATCTTTCATCGGCCATGGTGTCTTTGTTATGAAACTCTAAGTAAATGGTAGGGGAATGCAAGTGTTTAGGAAGGAAAAAGGAAAAGTGAAAGGTAGATGGGAGTCTGATGGGTGTAGGGATAGAGTTTTCTGAAAGGGGATATAGGGTATTCATTAGGTATTTTTGGGAAATGGGAAGCTTTCTTGCAAAAATTGGGATTTAGGAGAAAAACTAGGGTTTTGGATGTGATACTAATACCAATCTTGATTTCATTCTGCAAAAATTGAGGAAATAACTTTTAGGAGAGGGAAAATGATGTTTTGAAGAGGATACTTACTTGTTTTAAGGTTGAGGAGGTATTAGGAATGCTAAAGAACGAATATGGGCAAAAATGGCCAAATGTGCAATGCCAAGAGGAAGTGGGCAGTGCTTCTGCAGAGTGCGTAGTGCCTAAAGGGAGTGTCCAGCACCAAGAGGAAACACACAATGCCAAGAGGAAACTCATAGCGCCTCCACTATTTCTGCTGATTCGTGTAAAAAAACACTGCTAAGGTTTTCTCAATGCAGGGTGAAAGGGAAATAAAGAAGATATGAAGGCAAGAAGATATTTATACACCCTTGAATTTAATCTTTAGCTTGTCAAACCCCCTTTGCTAATGTTTTTTTTCACTTTCACCTTTTCATTTAATTTCTCTTGATTTTCTAACCCTTTCCTTTTTTGACAGGTGGATGATTGCTCAATTTGACTTGAATTTTGCTGTGTTTGTTTGTCTTGCAGCAAGGAGAAATGCTCAGGTGTAGCTGAGATCCATTATTACATATAGGAACTTAAAATTACATATGAAATACAAATAAACCTAAAATACTCTGTTTTCACCTCAAAAACATGTTTTTGAGGTGAAAATTACATTGGGTTAAAAAAAATAATAACTCAGTAGCTTATGACTTACAAATGATCATGCTTGTTTTATCAGTCATCCTCATACCCTTGTTGACCTTTATTTACCTTTTAACATCAAACTTTTGACCTTGGTGGTGAAACCTTAAGACCTAATGAAATCATGACTACAGATTGATTATGAAACTATAACTGAAGACAATCTGAAGAAGGATCAACAAGTATACTCTATGAGGGAAA
This sequence comes from Pinus taeda, assembly GCA_000404065.3. Classification (NCBI taxonomy): domain Eukaryota; kingdom Viridiplantae; phylum Streptophyta; class Pinopsida; order Pinales; family Pinaceae; genus Pinus; species Pinus taeda. The sequence continues at coordinate 43,033 of APFE030185719.1, forward strand.
AATTTAGATTTCTGAAGAGAAAACAACCATTAGTGGATCATTATATCATGACCTAATCGCATGATGCAAAATTTTCAGTATGGGACCCCTAAAACGAAAATGGAAAGAGTGAATTTTGATCCCTCATGGAAGTATGTAGATATTGACACTAGTGGCCTTATTGGGCATGGCAGCTCCTTGGAGGTGTCAAGAACATCGTAGACCAAGTGCCTCATCCATTGGGCAATACGGTCAAAACTAAAAAGAAAAGGTGAAAAATGACTTAATACAATTGAACACTGACTCTCAACCTAACTAACTCAAAACTTGACTATAAACCAAATCAACCAAACTTGACACCAATCATTTAAAATTTATAGCCTTCACTTCAGGCCCCAAGCTCAAATGATAGTGTACTTGAAAACTTGCAAGGAAAATCAAATTGGTATATACAATGAAGGTGTAGTAACTTCAGGAAAGAACCTCAAAAGTAGTAATGCTTCAAGAGCCTACCGTTCACTAGCCCTCCTGAAGAATCTTGACCATCCATTTTCTTTAACAAAAAGGAATTTTGTCCTCGATAGGATGAGATTTTGTACGGTCCTTTACATAGATTATCAAACTTACCATGATTTCCTTTTTCCTCATTCCGTGCATCCCACCATAGCACTATATCCTCCAACTAAAAATTTTCTACTTTGGTTTTGGGGTCATAGATCTTGTTTATCTTTCCTTGCAACCAGAAAGTGTTTTGAGAAACCTCATCTCTTGTTTACCGAAGGTTAATAATTTGATTATTTCTGCGTTGAATATCATCCTCTTCTTGGGGTTGAGATAAATCCCAAACTTTCTACATTTCTGAAAGACAATATTTAAGTGGTGCAAGTGTTCATCATCAAAACCCAAAAATACTGTCAAATCATCTAAATAAACAACCAAGAAAACATCCTTATCATTAGAAAAAGTGATATCCATCGCTCGCTGGAAAGTGGCTCCGACATTCTTCAATCCGAATGGCATTTTGGCATACTAAAAAGTTCCCCAAAGTGTTGCGAAGACAATTTTGTCTTGTTCATTTTGATGCACCAAGATCTGGTTATAGCCTGAGTAACCATTGAGTAGTGACATCCGTGATGCTCCAACCACTCTTTGCAAAATATAGTCCATTTTTGGAAGCAGGTAATTATCCTTTAAGGATACTTTTTTGAGGTTCGAAGAATCTATGCACAACCTTATTTCTCCAGTCTTCTTTCGTACTGGGACCAAATTCGAAATCCAATCAAAAAATCTAATTGGAACAATGATGCCTACTTTGAACAATCTGTTCACCTCTTTCTCGATGGATGGCATCAGCTTTGGATTCATCCTTCTCAACTTCTATCTGAAAGGCTTTTGATCCGGCTTGATAGGAATAGTATGCTAGATTATATCCTTGTCATACACCTTCAAATATGAATAATCCCATGCAAACACATCAGAAAATTTAGAAAGTAATCTAACATACTAGGCCTTTACCTCGGGAGACAATGCTTTTGATAGCTTTACAAGCTTGGGCTTGTCAGTTATTCTGAGATTGACATCTTCAACTCCTTTTTCAGTAGGAACCAAGCTTGGTTTTCTTGCAACATCATCATGATAAAAAATCTCCTCTAAACATATCAAACCTCTAGGAATAATGTTATCCTTTAGCTATAATACCTCCATCTGATTCACCTCAATTTCTTGTTCATTGTTATCACAATCATCATCAATGGAAGCATTCTTGAACTTTCCTTCATTCTGCAAAAAAGCATTGATTTCATTACATCCCAAAACACTTCCCAATACCTTAAATTATCTGGAACAACAGGCCAGTGTTTGACATGAATTTTAAACTTGTTGTTGGACTTCATTGGGATCTTCAAATTGCTTGCCGCAGCGGTGAGTAAATTTGTAACAATGTTTTGAGTCCGGGGTACTGCCGTCAAGGTATATTCAAGAAACCTTCTCAAACTATCTAGGACTGCATTTTTTTAGGCTCTCATCTGTGAATTCTTTGCTTGACACTCTCCCTTTACCTGTTTGATCACCAGCTCTAAATCACCATAGACAAAAATCCTTTTTGCATTCAATTTCTTCAAAATTTTCAGACCTGTAATCAAAGCCTCATACTCCGCTTCATTGTTAGAGCAATCAAAATCCAACTTCTAAGAACATACTCTAACATTACTTGGGACTTTGGTAGGCTAGAAAATAGGGCTGCAAATCCAAATTCCTATACCAGTACCATCCTTACCCACAGTGCCATTGAAATTCATGCTCCAAAGGCCGAATTCATCTTCTAGATGCTGAAATTTTGTTTCCTTCTCTACCTTACCTTGAATTATTACTTCATTTTTCTGCTATTCACTGACCCTTTGCTGCTATACAGACTACTCAGAAGAACTTGCTACTTTTTCTTTTTCCTCATTAAGGACTGCCCTAAAATTCTCTGAAATTTCAGGTACATCATCTACTTCTATAATCTAAATATTTACATCATTTAATCCACTATCAGAGTACAAAAAAAATGATTCTAAATTAGTATGTACACCATTTATTGGATGATTCACAAGATTCTCTTTACTGGTGATCATGTGTTTCATTTTCTTCTCCTAGTATAACTTCCTCAACTGACTGAAAACAGGAATGGTAGCGTAGCAGAAGTCAATTTGTAAAGTGCCCTTGAGTTTAGCACCCCACCATCTAGACAAGAGCATATCGAATAAAGGTGGAATACCGGAAATAACCACATCCATTGAAACATTTTTGGCTGGGATTTGATCTAAAGACACTACCAAATCTTTGATAAGACCAATGCAACGAACTCTACCGGAGTCAAAGGAGTACAAATCATGATATTTTCGGGTAATATCCAAGCCCAACTTCTCCATAATGGATTTAGGCATCAAATTATGAGAAGCTTTGGAATCAAACATGGCATTATGGAGAATATACTCATGCAATATAAGACTGAGATCAAAGAGAGGAAATTCACTATCTTCAGGCTGACCTTCTATGGCTAGACCAAAAATGAGTTCAAGATGATCATCTTCAACATTTACCATGTCTGACAAAGGGTCTATTTGCAAAATTCTAGATACATGGTGTTTATTATTGCTATTCTTTACCAGCTCAGTCAAAGGAATGGACACTTTTAATTTAGAAGTTTCACTTTCTAAATTAAAGGATGAAACTTTTTGTACCTATTTGATAGTAATGTACTTCTTCTTTACTTGCTCTTTCGCTGCATTTTGCTAATTGTTCTTCTCATTTGCAATGATATTTGCTAATGGTGCTTTGCTGGAACTTGGATCAGGAGGCTCTTTGCCTTTCTTATGAATATTTGAGGAGTCATTCTTTCATTTCAGATCCTTTCTTTTTGGAATGGGATTAATCCATACATCTATGCTCCTCAAAGAATACTACCTTTGTTGTGTTGTCAAAGCATTCATATAACCTCGCTGATAATCATCAGACTCGGCCTCCAAAACTCCATCGTTTGCTAATATGTAATCTTCATCCCTTTGAATGTCTAGAACCTCTACATATTCTTCATCTTCCGTCATAAAAATGGGAATACCATCGACAGTCAAAAAATGGTTTTCTTCAATTACCGGGTCATTGTCATCTTCTTCTTCCATCTCCCTGAACATAATTCTACTGCAAAGGAGTTCTGATCTGTTGTTATTGCACTGGTTGGTCTGATGCGTTTTGTTCCCTTTGCTTGATACAGAATTGGGGCTGCTACCGTCCTCTAAAATTTGGATTCCTGATTGGTGGTTCAGGTCTATCTGTGATGGTCGACCGATCAACCATCCTCTCCACTATTTGGATCAAAGTATCCATCTTGACATTTGAGGTAAATGCTTCCTCCTTTATGGTCACTCTCTTCTTAGATCTCATTCTTTCTCTTTTGGCCAGTAGATTTGTTTCTACACTTACAACGTTCTTTTGCATGTCTTATAATGTGGTGGGATCACGTTTCCATGAATGATATACCATATCAGTATCGAAACTGTCTAGAAACTTGAGTAAAGATAACCCCTCTAGTGGTTTAATGTTGGCCGGAATAACATTATATACTTCATTAAACCTCACGCAATAATCTTGCACACTTTCACCCACACTACTTTTGATATTTTCATACTAAGACAAAATTTGGAGTGGATTCTTCTTTACCTCCCACCGATCCAAGAATTGCCTACGTAGGACTGGCAAAGTGGTGATAGAGGTTGTGGGTAAAGCTCTGAACCATTTTCGAACTTCACCTCCAAAGCTTTGGAAAAACATTCTCATAGTCACATCTTCTATATATACCTCATGAAGGTCAAAGAAGTCATTCATTCTATCAACATGTTGCTAAACTGTAATGTTTTGAGTGGCATAAAAAAAAGGTATTTTACTTGTTAATCAGTGAGAATAGCAACAATATTCTAAGGTAAAACAAGGGGTGCATATCGGACAACCATTACTCGAGGTGGATTTGAAACAACGATGGGACTACTAGGGGCTGATGGAGTGGTTGATGGAGTAGTACGGGTAATAGGTGTTTGATGGGATATGATATGTTGAAGGGGAATTGTAGGTATAAACAAAGGCTTGGAATGAACTTCAAAGGTTGATGGGAATAATGATGAACTGAGGGTACTAGATGTTGGTTCAAAAAACTCAGTGATATTAGCAGTAGTAAGGGATGATTGAGGAGAATTTAGGATATACTCACCAATTGACCAGTTTGCCTTTTGAATTTCGATATCTGCAATAAATTATGGGTCTAGAACTATATCGTCAAGTGCACTTTCATATTTGGTTCTAAACAGAGAAAGGTCAAACAACAGATCAAAAGGGATATCTTCTATGAACAACCACTCATCCGTGCAGGAATCTACTTTTATCGAAGGTGTCAACCTAACTGAACTTTCTATTCTTTTGAGTCTTCTTGAAATCAAGTTAGGATTATACATTATTGGGGCGGGATTTGGATCTAGATTTCCCCTAGTGTACTTTCTCGAAGCCAGTGTGCTCAAATTTCGAAGTTTTCTATATTGCTTTACAACTTTCTATTTCAGCCTAGTATATTCTAAAACTCATCATCCAAAGTTCAAGAATTTAAATGAAAGATATTACTGAGGTGATTAATCTTTTGTGTCCCCAGTATGGTCGCCACTATGTTTTCACCTAGATTGACCTCACGTTGAAGGGTGGCAATGCCATGGTAACCACAAACCAAGCTTAGCCAAGTATCTAGCCCTACTAGGCTGGGAGAGGGCTCTCTCCATAAGGATATCAGTCAAGATGACTGGATTAGGTAAAGGATTTTAGGCTAGGTATAGTAGCACAAAATATTTGATTCGATTTTGTAGGGTTTTTTCCAGATTAGGAGGAGTTGGGCAGTTTAGGTCTAGGAAATTAGGTTAGAAATGTAGGGTGTTCTATGGGGCAAGGTAGGCATAGGCTTTAGCACTCTAGGGCTTGATGAGGTGAGATGTTTAAGACTTGTGAGAAGCTAAGAAGGGCATGTGACAATCATGGGTCCTTCCTAGACTATAGAAAACATGAATCGGTGAATGGTTTCCCAAGTTAGAGCATTGATGCAATGAATTTTGCCTATCAAACTTGAAAACATTCAACTAGAACCGATGAAATGATTGATGGTATACATAAAACATATAAACATATAATCACAGAAGAAGAAGTTGTACTAAAACTCCATACCACAGGGATCCTATAAAAATGGTTGCAATTCTTATTAATTTCCTACCAAACTGCTTACAAAGGTGTAAAATCAAGCTCTGAGCATTCACACTCAGTCCAACCCATAAAATGACTAATAAAATACATGATATAAGCCTCAAAACAACTAATCCTAGCCTCAGGGGTCGAATCCATAAGAGGAGGAGCACTTGCACAAAATACTGAACTAATAGCTAAAGACTAGGGTGGTCAAACTGACTCATCCTTAATATGAAGAAAATTGATTCATTACATGCCACTTAGGCCATTCATCTGAAGCATCTAGCCTAGGTAGCAAAAACACACTTTAATTATATCATCATTATGAATTACATTAGTGAAAAATCAAGATCCCATAGGTGAAAAGTATTTTCGGAGAGAAATAGTGAAAAATTTGGCTGCTTGTCAAATGCGCAGTGCCAGTGTCAAATGTGCAACGCCAGTGTCAAACGCACAACGCCTGAAGGAAGTGTGTAGTTCCATCTTCAGTGTGAGTTTTGACTGCCTTCCTAGAGTCAAAATCTAGCTCAAGATAGCTCATTGGAAATCTTATCCTATCTAGTTTCCAAAAATAAACCTAGTTTCAAAATTTAGCTTTATTTGCCCCTCCAAAATTGAAATCTCCCAAGACTGCTCAAATGTGTAGCACTTGGCTCAGAAAATAAGCAGAAACATGATTTTTAGGTGGTTCTTTTGCCTTTTCCACGTATTAGTTTTGACTTTGAAATCTGGAAACATAGTTTTCATGAGTGTAAATGGTCTTCTGAATCCAATGGTGGTGACCATTCCTCCAAAATATGCCCCAAAAAAGTGCGCAACACCCTAGGTGCTGCGCGTTTGACCAAGGGACTGATACAAAAATTACTTGAAGAAAAAAGGAAATGCCAAAAGCAAAAAATTGAGTTTAGGGTCCTCAAAAATGGTTGACATAGCTGATGTTAATGGTGACTAAGCATGGAGTGAAGCCTCCACCAATAGGTCAAGCTTTTCCTTCTCCTTCTAATGAGTTAAGGACTCAATTTTTTCATGAGCGTTTTCGAGCTTGGCTCTTGCAATTTTGTTTCTCATGGAATATTATTTGGCCATTCTTCTTTGAACCTCCATATCTCTATTAAATTTAACTAACAAGTCCTCAAGATGAGTGTTGGCCCTCTCAAGCCAATATTCCTGGTTTTCATTCACCATTATGCCAAATTGTTCATTTAAGGTGAGTTGGTTGGCAAGTTGAGCTTATTTTTCTCTTTCAAGCACCAAAGCTCACTTTAGTCCTCTAGTCCTAGGCCCCCTCCTAGGCATTTTTTCGTCCATGGGCTCACCATAGTCACCATAGGATTCCTCAAGTTGGATTTTAGCCTTTTCAGCTTCCCTTTTAGCTTTGATGAGCTGAACTTCCATAAGCTCATGCTTGGTCTCCATTTGCCTATTTTCCTATTCATAATAAGATATAATGTATTTTTCTCTTTGTAGTTTCACCTGCAACACACCTATCGATTCTTCTTGCTCTTTGTGGATCATTTTGGTGTTTTCCTTTTCATCTTCCTCATATAAGTCCACTAATTCAAAATATTGCTCAGTTTCATGGGGGTCTTCTTCCTGTTTTTGCATTTCTATTTCAACCATTTTTTCCTTTCCTTTCTGTACCTGATTTGCTGATGAAGGGAGAAAGGCCCCTCCCACAATCTGTGGGACAAACACTTGCCTATTTCATCTCTAATAGGTGTGCACCATAGTGCCTAATTAGTCCCTTTAGGCTTACTGCTTTGACCCTAATCACTTTGTTCTTTGTCACTGTCCTCTTTGCTATCAAATGAAAGAATAGGTCCATGGAATGGTGATAATGGGGGTGATGGTGTGACTGATGAATAGTGCATGGGCTGAGATGGAGGAATGGAGGTTGGTGAATGAGATTAGGATGGAATGCCTTGAACATTTTGAGTGGAAGCTTGAGTGAAAATGGGGTTAGCTATAAATGTACTCGATGCAATGTTAAGTTCTTTAAGGTGATAAAGAACTATGATCTTTACGAGGGAATGGTGAAATAATATTTTCATTTGATCTTTGTATTCTCTCTTTTGGGCAATGTAAGCTGTCTTCTCAACACTCCTGAAAATATAATAAGGTATATTGAGCATTTTAACCCTAGTGAAATGCATAAGTAACCGAATGTGGTAAGAATAGACCCTAGAGAACCTACCCTCACATGAAAAATGCTTCATTATAATCCTCATCATAGGTGCATATTTGTCAAGGAAGTATGAGAAAGGGAAATAACCTTTTATTTCACTTCTAAACCTAGGTTTGATGTATGGTTCATAAAAATGTGCTTCTATTTCACCCTACTTGAACCATTTTTCCCCAACTTCTAGAATCTTGGTGGCAGCTAATATGATGGCAACAGATAATATAAAGGTTATGCATGCAAGAGTGACTTGGTTATCTTAAATTTTGGTTATGAAATGCCTAGTCAACTCAAGGTGGTACTGGACTACTTGGACCTGCTCACAAAACTAAAAACACCCTAACCATTTGAAAGATGTCACTATCATAGGAGAAGCTAGGAGCTCTTTCAAATCTATGGGCTCAAACCTATGGATTTTCCCTCCTTTATGTGGCCGTATATGCTCTATGTTTCCCTCTTTGTCCAATCCCTCTTCTTCATTGTGTGGCCTATATCCTTCATTAGCCATGGTGTCTTTGTTATGAAAGCCTAAGTAAATGGTAAGGGAATGCAAGTGTTTAGGAAGGAAAAAGGAAAAGGGAAAGGTAGATGGGAGTCCGATGGGTGTAGGGATAGAGGTATCTGAAAGGGGATATAGGGTATTGATTAGGTATTTTTTGGAAATGGGAATCTTGCTTGCAAAACTTGGGGTTTAGGAGAAAAACTAGGGCTTTGTATGTGAGACTAACACCAATCTTGATTTCATTCTTCATACATTGAGGAGAGGGAAAATGATGTTTTAAATAGGATGCTTACTTGTTTTAAGGCTGAGGAGGTATTAGGAATGTTGAAGAATGAATATGGACAAAACTAACCAAATGCACATCACCTAGAGGAAGTGTGCAGCGCTTCTATGGAGTGCACAATGCCTGAAGGAAGTGCGCAGTGCCAAGAGGAAATGCGTAGTGCGTCCACTGTTTATGTTGATTCATGTAAAAAACATTGTTGGGTTTTTCTCAATGTGTGGTGAAAGGGAAATAAAGAATATATGAATGAAAGAAGATATTTATACACCCTTGAATTTAATCTTTAGCTCCTCAAACCCCCTTTGCTAATGTTTTTTGTCACTTTCACCTTTTCATTTAATTTCTCTTGATTTTCTAACCCTTTTCTTTTTTGACAAGTGGATGAATGCTCAATTTGACTTGAATTTTGCAGTGTTTGTTTGTCTTGCAGCAAGGAGAAATGCTCCGGTGCAGCTGAGATCCATTATTACATATAGGAACTTAAAATTACATATGAAATACAAATAAAATTAAAATACTCTATTTTCACCTCAAAAACATGTTTTGAGGTGAAAATTACATTAGGTTAAAAAAAATAATAACTCAGTAGCTTATGACTTACAAATCATCATGCTTATTTTATCAGCCATCTTCATACCCTTGCTGACCTTTATTTACCTTTTAACATCGAACTTTTTACCTTGGTGGTGAAATCCTATGAACTAATGAAATCATGCCCTATGACCTAATGAAATCATGACTGTAGATTGATTATGAAACCATAATTGAAGACAATCTGAAGAAGGATCAGAAAATATACTCTATGAGGGAAAAATTTAGATTTTCTGAAGAGAAAACAACCATCAGTGGATTAGTATATCATGACCTAATGGAATGATGCAAAATTTTCAATATGGGACACCTAAAATGAAAATGGAAAGAGTGAATTTTGATCCCTGATGGAAGTATGCAGATACTGACACTAACAGCTATAATTAGAACTTGCATAATTAAACAATACAAGCCAAATATTTATGACATCTATGTAGCATAATCCAATCACTGCATTCAATAGATAAACATGGTATTAACATACATGAAATCATAACATCATATATAGTAAAACAATCTACTCTTTTTACTAATATAAATGGAGATAGTTACAACCTAAAATAGGAGTTGATCTTGTAGAAGAGCTCTCCAAATTGAATTTTCCTTTCCTTTGTCACAAAGTAGGCTTCTATGCCACCCTGATGCATGGAATAATGAATCTCAAAGCAACAACATGAGGGTAGAATCAAACTCGAAAAGCCAACCACTTGCCCATGGATGGTTGTAAATCTATAGATGAGGGAGGTAGTTCATGAATTCTTATCCATTTACTAATCTAGGCTTGAGATGGGAGGATGAGCTCAAGGGATAAAAGGTGAAAAATATAAGGTAGGATCAGATAGTTTCGAGACTCTTATCCTTAGAAAGCTTTGAGATTCTTTTTATTTTTCCCAAATTTCTAGAATCACAACATCCCCAAAACTGAGAAACCTACTGGTGATTAACGTAGGTGTAGAGAGGGTCAACTTGGTGGCCAATGCTGGTTCCTAAAGGGCCAAGCTGCACTGGGCCTTAAAATCCTGGAAACTCAACAGTCAAGAGAAGAAACTTAGGGATTCAATTGAGTTATTCTTCTGGCTTTGTGTAGGGATGATGAAAATATGTGAAAGGATGTGAATTGGTCTCATTTGAAGGCATATTGACCATATGTGACAAAATGGCCTATAACATATTTCCTCTAAAGTGCAAAGTTAGAAATGACAACTAATGAATGAAGTGCTTTTCCTTGTGACAAGTCATGATCAAGAACAACCTGCGAGATCATCATCTGGTACAATACATTTCCATCATGATACCTTTTCTGAAGGAGGCATACACATTCTCAACACATAAGCTAACATTACATGTGCAATGACCAAACTACATGTCCATGGTGACTGATGGTAGACCCATGACTAGATGACTATTTGTATGATCATAGGCATCATACATCGTGATCTTGTATTACTCCTAAAACTACAGCCTGGATGGATGAAATTAGATCTAGGGTCTTTTATCTCATTCACAAGACCAACCAATGTACGAGTCTGACCATGCGAATTAATGAGTTGAAGTCAAACATGGTAAACACCATCTAATTATTGGCCAATGATGTAAGTCATTAACAATGTGATAGAAACGACCGATGATGTTAATGGATCTCAAGGTACTCTAGTACAATTTTTATGGTGTGAATGAATGAGTTAACATTGAACACCTACACAGAATATTTTGGTCGAAGGTCAATGATGTAAACTTGTCATCGAGAGTGAGGAAACTTGCCATTGATGTATGAAAGCACCAAGGTACCAAACAAATGTTTCTAAGTAAACTTCTAAGATAACAAGCTGACGTTGATAGGAAACAGTCAGTCGCAAGAGGGCCTTGATGTATCTCCCATAAAAGACATGAAAAGGGTATGATGCTTTGAGATATAATGATCAAAATGATGTTGATATTGAACTAGATCAGGAATGACATACATGGAATGAAGGATTAAGAGTATTGTAGTAGATATTAATTGAATGACTTCTCTTATACACAACAATGACATTGAAATGGAGTTAGTAGCATTAACCCAAACCAAAATAGAGGCTTTCAAAAGGTATGATAAACCAAAAGAAAAGCAAATTTACCAACCCAACAACCATGGAGATGAAGTGGAAGAGTGTATTGTTCAGGAGTGACTCAAAGCCATTAATAAGTGGAGTATCCCTTTTTCCAATTTCCCCAACCATTTCTGGTCAATGCCTATTTTGTTTTGAAAAGCTTGAGGAGGATAACATATGATTTATTTGTAATTTCATCCTTCGAATGAATCCCTCTGAGTATATTTATTGAACCCTGAGAAAGAGTAGTTTGGCCTCATCATGTTCAACGAGTCCATCACTGTTTGATGTTTTAACGAGTCCAGTGAAGGTAAAAACTTGAAATCTTTTTCATGTTTAGAGGGTTTGGAAAAGAGGCAAAAAATAAAACTCAAAAAGTTCCTTTTCATAGATAGTCTCTTGAATCTAAAAACGAAGAAAACATTACTTAGGAGAACCTCTTAGCCACGTTCGACTAAGGTATTCCTTTTTTGTAAGTATTCTATCTCAATCTAGAAAAGGGTTAAACTTATACTGATTGACGAATTTTCATTTACTTTAAGGAGCTCAAAAAGACAAGTGCTCGAAAATCTTTTCATGTTAACGGAGTATAAAAAGAGCTAAAAGAGGCATCCTCCTGGAGGAATGAGTGGTATAGAAGGCCACAACTAGTTTTGATCACGATGGACCTACTCAAAACACATAGAGGTAAGGGTAATAAACAACCAAGTGAAAGTGGATGATCGACCAAGCAGATGGTGACGATGGAAAGTGAAAACCAAGGCTCATCTGGCATAAATAGGCTGATACAAAATGGCAATCACGAGCGATAGGATGAGAATGGTTTCATTTTTACAAAAGATTGAAACACGTGGAATCTATGCTTGAGAATATTTGAAGATGGTTTCATTTTTTCACAAGATGGAAACATGGGAAACTATGCTTGAAATTGGTTTCATTTTTACACAAGCTAGAAACATAGGAAACTATGCATGAGATTGGTTTCATTTTTATGCAAGCTTGAAACAAAGAAAAACTGTGCTTGAAATAAGTTTATATGCCCCTGTCATAATGACTCAATTAGAGGTGCATGCCCCCCAATCTTCATTTCATTCACCTAAATAGACTACTGGTTACTAACAGGTGGATGAATGAAGGTTCATTTATGAGATCAAGTGAAAGACTTGACTAGTAATTTATTATATCTAATTAAATACACAAATTGAAAGGGGATTTGATTCATTTTGTTAACATGCTTGACACAAGAAAATGGACTGTGCTTTGGACCTTGTTTCCTTTTTTAATGAGATTGACACAAGAAAAATAACTCTGCTCCGTGACCTTGATCATGAATTGCAGAAGGCCATGGCTTCCAAGAGGTTCTCATCATAAGGGAGAACAATGCTCTGGAAGGTATCAAAGGATCTAATAGATAGATCATACTCTAATGGCCCCAGTAAATGATGCACTATATCACCTACTAGATCATCAATAGACACAGGCATGGAATAGGTGGTCACATAATTAATATGTGGTGGGGGAGATACCACTTGCATATAAGGACCATTTAGAGAAGGTGGTTGATTAGTAATCAAATTATGACCAATGAATGAAATTTTGTCAATGGTAATGATTCTTCCTTCATTTGGGAAACACATCACATGAAAGAGTGAAGAGAAAAGAGCACCCATGTCATAAATGTAGTCACTCCCAAGGAGTAAATTAAAATCCAAAGGGCCTTGGACTACCATCACATATTTATAGACAGTCTTTTGTCCCAAAGTAATAGGAAATTGAGGAAGGGTCCCTAATGGTTGATTAGTTCCTTTGTTAAAAGCCAACAAATTTTGGGTCACGGGCACAAGCTACAGAGAACCTAAAGTTTGCCAAGTAGTTGAGGACATAATACTAATATAGTGCGCCTTCATCTATGAATATTCTAGGTACGGGAACATTATAAGATTGTACTATGATCTGGAAGGTTACATCGACTTTAAAAAAAAAGACCATACTACTTGGAGGAGGTGCCATGGGAATGGGAGAACTGGTCCCTTGGGCTATGGGAATAGTGGAAATTCTCCCCAGTATCATGGAATGGGAGGATTTTCCCCCTATGGCATTGGAACAGGAATATTTCCCCCTAGTTCATTGGAATTTGAAGAAACAAGAAGAACCTGAGTGATATGAAGTTGACTCTCCGTGGGAAAGGTACGCTCAACTAAAGTTGGAATCGAGTCAGCCATTTTCTCAACCAATAGTTGGTCAGGAATGGGCTCATGGGATTCACGTTTAGAGTGTGTGAATTGATTGGATTTAAATTATGATCAATCACTTGATCAACTAGTGGAATATTAGGAGAAAGATTTTGGTAACCAGCTGGAAGTCGTGGCTGAGAAGCTATAAGTTTTTCCAACACTTTTGAGGCTTCATCTATATAAATACAAAGGTGAATAGGATGATTCCCTTCACATAAATTATAGGGAAATTTGACTTTGAGGGGCTAATTGTAAGGTGCCTCCATACTAGTTTCATTCATATCATTGGTTGCTTGACTAGCCCCTACTTATTTTACTTCTTCTTTATCTTGATTTTCTTCTTCTTCTTCTTATCCACCTGGTTACTAACTTTGAGGCTTTCATTAGACAAAGAGGAAGAAGAGGAAGAATAATGAACATGCGAAGAAGGAAAAGGGTCAATTTTAGGATCATCTTGAGGTTGATATTGTTCAGGTGGAGGAGAATCTAGTTAAGAATTAGTTTGGACATTCAGAACCATAGTGGTGAAAAAAAACCAAACTAGAAAACCAATGGTAAATATGCGAAGGGACAACATTGCCATATAAGGAGCACCAATATTTCTAAAAGTAGGAAAAGAAATAGGATTCCCATCAGAGGGGTTTCCTTGATTGGTAGTCTCAGGAACTATTTCTATTAGTCTCAACCTAAGATCTAGTAAGGAGTTGTTCCACGTGGAGGATGTTATTTTTCCGTCAATTAATTGATCTTAGAAAGTAAAAAAACTAAATAAAACAAATGGGTAACTACATAAAATGGTTTACCAAGCAACCATGAACTTCAATATACACCTTGGCGAATCAAGGACTTAACATACGTGCAGGCAATCTCCCTAAATGTTGTGTTCACTATATTACGATATATAAGGTGGCCAAATTGATTACTTGTGGCAAGGATAGCAACCTATGGTGGACTTCCAAAATATACTCGATGGTATGTAGAAGTGAAGTCCATAATAGTGTTGTCGAATGCATAATCGTTCGTTGAGAGTGCCTTCCAATATACTCAAAGGTACGCGGAGAACAATCCTATACACTTAGGTACATGGAAAGGGATATCGCCACCGAAATGTGACGCTCACAAAATGGAAGATCCTACATTTCAAGATGTTAGAACACATCTCTAGCATAAACCTCTAAATGTTTGCGTTAATGTGACAAATGCTCCTTAGGTTGATTCAAAATATTTAAAGCTTATCTTTGAGTTATGTTTCAATTTCAAGGTTCAAAACTCGATGTCATCTGAACACACCTATGATGCAAGTAATATGATAAAAATATCTCTTTTCACTTTCCTTTTAACTATGAAAGGCATAACTAAGTAGGGGAAGAAGAAATTAATAAACAATGCAACAAACAAGTGATGCAACCATCGATCTTGTCAATATTCCAATCAAAATCAAAGCCCTATATGCGATGCAAATATATTTTTCTTTTCTTTTCTTTTAATGTTTCAAATACAAAGAAACATATCGATGCAACTTGATCGCTGATGAAAAGAAATGACAAAGACTTTAACTGTAATGTAAAAGCTCCTTTTCAAATTCAATAATCAATCTATGCATAGAACCCAAATTTGACAAGAAGAAAGAGAGAACGAAACAAAATATTATTAAAAATATGATGTCACTCAGAGGTGATTACGATTCATACATTATTTATCCCCCTTGACGTTTGAGGGGTGATTTGTTTTTGCAAAAATGAAAGAAAAAACATGCAATTTCACACTAGGGAATTCCAATTTCACACACAAAAACCTAGATGCCAATGCAAAGATATTTTTCATTTGGATTTCCTCTTAAATTTCAAAATTAGAGAAAAATAAGATGCATTTTTTATCATTGATAAAAAAAAACTTTTCATAGCAATGAATGGAACACCAATTCTTTCAAGTACTCAATGAATAAACAAATCAATTCGCTAATGACCTAATGACAAGAATAAAGGAAAATGTAAAGAAATTATTATCAAAGGAAATCAAAACCACAAGAAAACTATATGGAGGATTTTGAGAGACACTAAGACACCGACGAACACAAGGAAGAGTAGTGGGAAGAAGGTTGGACACAGAGCAAAGCAAAACAAGGAAAATTTTGGCATAAAATAGGGATCAGTGTAGGTGCTAAAGGGGCACCAATTCTCTGTAGCAAAAGCATAGAGAAGGATGGGGTGCACTGCAACATAGTGTAAAGAAGGCTAGAGTGAATTGAAACACACTATCTCCACACCATAGGGTGCGATGATCAAGGAATCTCAAGTTTCGACACAAAAAATGCAATGGCATCTCAATGACAATTTTTCCTATGTCTAATCAACTAAGTGAAACTGTAAATATCAAAACAAGAGGAAAAATATACACCAAGGGAAAATAAAACCTCCAAGGGATTAAATCATTCCCAAGTATGTTTGCCAATTTGTTATACGGAATAACAACTGCAAACAGAAGTGCCTTCCCTAGGCCTGGTGGACTAACTTAGAATATAGAAAGAAAAGGGAACATTGTCTTCCATAAAGTGATTGAATGATAGGATGAGTCTTACCTGGAATCTATCAAAAGATTAAATCCTTCCTCGTCTTGTACGTTCCAATCCTAGCTTTGATTTCTATAACTAGAACCTGCACAATTAAATAAGACAAGCTAAAGATCTACGACATCTATGTAGCGTAATCCAATCACTACATTCAATAGATCAACATGGTATTGAAATACATGAAATCATAACATCGTATATAGGAAAACAATCTACTCTTTGTATTAATATAAATGGAGAGAGTTACAACCAAAAATAGGAGTTGAGCTTATAGAAGATCTCCCCATGTTGACTTGTCCTTTCATTGCCACAAAGTATGCCTCTATGTCACCCTAATGCACGGAATAATGACTCTCAAAGAAACAACATGAGGGTAGAATCAATCTCCCAAATCCAAACTTTTTCCCATGGATGGCTGTAAATATATAGATGAGGGAGGTAGTTCATGAATTCTTATCCATTTACAAATCTATGCTTGAGATCCACTTGAGATGGGAGGATGAGATCAAGGGATAAGAGGTGAAAACTCCAAGGTAGGATCAGATAGGATTCGAGACACTTATCCAATGTAAATGGTTGAAACAACCTTAGGAAGCTTCTAGAAGAGGAAGCTTCAAGATTCTTTTTATTTTCGCCAAATTTCTAGAATTAGAACACCCCCAATATTGAGCAACCTACTGGTGATCAACGCAGGCGTAGAGAAGGTTAACTTGGTGGCCAATGTTGGTCCCTAAAGGTCCATGGTGCACTCAACCTTAAAATATTGGAAACTCAATAGTCAAGAGTAGAAACTCAGGGATTCATTAAGGTCATGCTTAGGGCTTTATGTAGGGATGATGAAAATATGTGAAAGGATGTGCATTGGTGTCATTTCAAGGCCTATTGGACATATGCGACAAAATGGCCTATAACAGTGGATCTCAACAAATTGGAAGTTCATACCCCCTAACCTAGGGTTTGACATGGGTTATTCCCATCTTCAATAAACATGTTTTATGCCTTCTAATAAAATCTGTGCAATGAATATTTCATGTCTCAAATTCAATGTTGCACTTTTAACTATATTGAGTAGGAATGGATGTCTACATAGCTTCTACATTTCTCTCATGCACTCAATTTCATGTTGCTATGGGGCTTCCTAGGAAAGTATATGCCACGCAAGGCCCTTTAGTGTAAAATTAGGTACTTAAGCTTCTCCCCAAGGCTTTCTTTTGAAATACAACTGTAAATAAGACTAAAAATTATTGCATTGAAATGGTTACAGGAAAGTTTACTGGTCATTAGTTGATAGGGTTCTTGGCTTTAGCGTCTGCGTCTAGTATAATGGTTGTAGGATTTAATCAAGTTCTATCCTACATTAATGGTAGAATCAGGGTTTGTTTTAATGTGTAGGGTATAGACTAATTCAAATATGGTCTAGGTTTAATCCGATATTCCTTTCTGGTATTCATGAAATTCCACCAATAGTTTTATGATTAGTATATTTTCCGTTACTTATGTGTGGTTTTGTAATTAAAATGTCATGTGTTAATTATGTGTTCCCATTCTTGTGCTATAATACTTTTCCCCCCTCATAAATAAATAAAATTGCTTTGCTAAGATCGGAATAAGGGAGCCTGGGATTTTATATGTTTATTTTTGTTATTGTTATGTTTTGGATAATTGCTCCACATCAAAGTTCAAGTGGTATTTTTCCAATGTGGGAATTTATTGATTGTACTCAAATGCACGAGTTGGTCAACTTCCATGGGCAAGGTGATTAATGAGGGGTGAGTATGTCAGTGGGGGAAGTTGAATCTTTGTGGGACCAATAACAACACCCTGCTTACACCAACTAAGTAACCCCTCATTGACAAGGGGTGCCTAGGAATTTAATCTCATGTTACTAGAAATATGACTAGGAACCTCATTTCTTATTTAGTTCTAGTCTCATTCCTATTCATATATTGACATTGCATCACCCCATTAATAATCAATTTTATATGTATAACCTATGGTGGGAATTTTGGGGGAGGAGGGGGAAAGTTAGGATTCTTATCTGTTGAAACTTTGTAGCCCCATTTTTCATTACATTTCCATTTATGTTTCTTGTTTGTGGTAGCATAACGTGGATTTTTTATCATTTTGTAAAATTGGATATTGATTAAGTTTGAACAGACATGTGTAAATCTAGGCCAATTCCAAAATAGCAGTTTGAAATTTGAATTGTAATTTGATAGTTCAAATAGAAGTTCAGTGGAGTTTGATATTGCATGGAACAATCATTGTTAGGATTACACATATTGTGATATATTACATTACTTAGTATTTAGGCCATTCCTCATGTCAATTAATAAAGAGTATGGATACACTAAATCCAACTATAAGTCTTTTAGACACATTTTTCTCTAAATCAACTCTCCGTTGGCTATGCCGATTCCTCATTCCAATTTTTGAGCTGAAAGTTATGACCAATTTTTCCAATTTCTAAACTAGTCTAATTGGTGTGATAAATCTAAAAGGTCAAATTTTTCCACTTGCAAAATTAAATTGAGTCAAGAACCATGAAATGTTTATATTATGCATTTGATAATACTAGTACAAGTGACTACACAACAAATCCCTGATTGGTGAAATGACCTCACTTATCCTTTCACATATATCACCTTGAACCAATTGACTTAGAATATCCTTAGGTGAGAAACTAGGAAGCCTCTCATGTGATGAAATTCAACTAAAGAGCAAGAGGTGGAGTGCCAAGGTGACATTGTAAAACACCTTATTGTTGCATCTTGGTTTGGATCTTGTCTTTTGAGGCCTCTCACAAGGCCTGTTGGATTTTGAGGCAGCAACAACCCTTCCTCTTTGTTACTATAAGGTCTAGTCCCTCACCCGGTGAGGTTTTGCACCAAGCCTGCTTATTTGGTCTACAATAGACACCTCGAACTTAACTCTAAAATTTGACTTGAATTGGAGTTAATTTGTTGTTGTTATGGCAAGAACAATTTTTTGGCTTATTTATTTTAATTAAAACAATCAACTTGCTAATGTGGCATGGCATGTGGCTGTTGACATGGAACTAATGTCCATTTGTCAACATGAATTAAATAATTTTTCTAATGGCAAATTCCCAATTTCTTCCGGAGGAGGTTGACAATTTTTTTCTTCCATTGACGATTTCCCAAATGTGCTTTGGCCATCCCCAAAATAGTTTCATTAACAGGTTCAAAAATTCTTGTATTTTGATGAACTCAAAAAAAAAAATTCAGTTGTAATGGTTTCACCAAAGGTTTCAAATTTTTTTCCTTTCGCAAACTTAAATGTTATTTTATGTTATTGATCTACAAAATTCACTTCAGTAACCTACAAAATGGTTCCATCAGGATTTCAAATGTTTTTTCCCTTGATGAACTCAAAGTAATTTTCCATTCTGATGTACAAAATGTGATTCAACAATCCACAAAATGGTTTCAAAAAATTTTCTTAGAGAAAACTCGAAGATTACTTTTTGTTGTCAATCTACAAAATGGATTTCAACAAACATACAAAATGGTTTCATTGGTAGTTTCAAAATTTTGTCCTTCACTAAATTTTGTTGAACTCTAGGTTTCTTTAGTGAATTTCATTTAACTTGGAAAATTTTATCAAATCTGAAATGAATATGGTCCATTGATCACCAAAGAAAAATAAATTTGGCTTTTTGTTTTCACCCAACTTCATAACCACCATGAAAACACAAAATTTGACCTCCTAGGCCAAATTTAAGTTTACAACATGTAGATAGAGACAATTAATCATCTCTCTGATGATTGTAAGGACAAATTTGACTTGAATTTGTTGAGGAATTTGGGAATTTCACTATGTTTTTACATATTTCCCCAGTTTAACATAGATCAAAACTTTGAACAACGTGTTTATCAAATTTTTTCTGGTGTTTGTCCCATACAAGTTTAGTTTTGAACCATAACTTTGATAGCACTCTATAATGTATCTATATCTCAATTTAAGGCACATTACTACTAATTAAACTTTGACACAAATTTAAAACATAAATATGTGCAGTATGACATGCATGTACCTGTGCAACTAACATATGTTTTTATTATCATGAATGTCAATTCATTACATATGAATAAGAACATTTAATCATATAGAAAATAAACCAAACATAATATTCAAGCATGGCATTGACATAATAAATAATAAAGTGACCAAATAATTTAAATGATTGATTGTAGATTTTGGAAGTTCCACCTAACATAGAATTTGGTGCTCCAATTCTCTTAGTAGTAAGTCACCTTTGATCTAGGGCTATGATTCCACAAGATTGGGAAGACTCCTATGGGTGTTTATTGCCCTCACTAACATCCCAATAACTAGTAAAAACCTAATGATGCAACTACTATAACAATTCCAATTGCCCAAATCTATTCCCCATCATTCTATACAAGCTAGGGGATGATATTTTCTTATATGCAACACAGTCCCTTAGATAATCTCCATTCCTTCCAGGGCTCCAACACAAAAATAACTAGCAATTTCTCAACTTGGAACTTCAAGAAAATCTAACTATTATAAGAATGCTCATAACAACTTTATACAAGTTGTTGGGTAATATCTCAATGTGAACCCTTAGTAGACATCCAACCATAGTTCTCAATATCAATCTCAGCTCTAAGGACTAGTTTTCAATTCACAATATGACTACAACCTCTTTCATCACCAAAATCTCTATTTTTCCTTGCTCTATTACTATCTGTAAAAAGGTTCTAAAAAGACTTCTATCCTTCTTACTCGAATTTTATTTCCCTTTCTTCCCCATGCTTGCTCGACTCTCACTCTTTCCCAAAATGATTGTATCTATCCTGTGTTGTGATAACTAAATGAGTTGAATTCCTCACCCACCTCTTCCATGAGTGCACTTAACCCCATGCTTCAATAACTAGTCGAGGTGATTCTTCTACCAACCTTACAAATAATTCAAGTTATTGGCTTTAATAATTCAAATGGGGATTATTTAGTAATTACTAATAGAAAAATGACATAGGATTATATGCATTTGGATTTTCCCTTTGGAACCCCTTTTAACACTATCTATGGTGGAATCATATCCCCCTATGATTTTGATCGTGTTCCTCTTGCAACTAGCGATGTATTTCATTTTATTGTTTATGTATCACATCATGGACACTCAAAAATTCATAATATGTACAATTATACCTTGCTAATTAGGAGTATCAAAACTGGGATGTTTCATAGGATGCCCAAGAAGAAGTTGAAGTGCCTAATTAGCATTTTGGGTGAGCCATCCACCTATGAATTTTCCTACTTATGTTTCATTAATGATTTCTATTGTTGATATTTTTTCTCTAGTTGACAAATATACCTCTATTAGAACCATCATGTCTTTATCATATTTCCATAATTAATCTTTATATTAATTGGATGCTAAGAAAAAACCCTTGAATGGGTTGGTTGAGAAAGAGGTGTATAGGAATCAATCAAGAGGTTGTGATATCTATAAGCAAGACACCCATTTTTGTAGGTTGAAGAAATTCCTTTACGCCAAGAAGCAAGAACTGAAAGCATGGTACTCTAGGATCAATGAGTAGTTACTAAAGTTTATCTTTTTCCATGGCCTGCCCAAACTCTTATCTTTGTATTTTATTTGATAAATATGAACTATTTGTATTGGTCTTCTATGCATATAACCTTATCATTACATGAAAGATATGGGTGAAGTCTTCCTTGTACAAGGGAAGTATATTGTGTTGGAAATAATACTGAGAGGGGGGGGGGGGGGGGGTGAATCAGTATTATCAAATCAGATACTTTTCATTTTTCATACTCAGATTTATATACACGGCTTCAGTTCAGTATATCCGCGTATATACACGATTGTGTTAAATGCAACCAACGTACATCCAGTAATCTTATGATTCAGTTAGCTTATCTTCAGTAAATGCATCAGAACATTAACCACATTAACAGTAAACAGGTGTAGTAAAATAGTACAGATTATCACACATAAGAAGCACACATGAACACCATGATATAAGGTGGAAACCTAATGTGGGTGAAAACCACTTGCTGCAGTTCGTCTCTTTCTTCCTTTAATAAGAAACTTCTTTTACAATGTACTGGTGCAGTCCTTTACTAGTACGCAGGCTTCTACCTGCAGAAGGCCACCACCTTCTAAGCTCTTGTACTAGCCGTTCCATTTACTACTACTTAGGCGCTGGCCTACTGAAGGCTCCAACCTTCACTCGTTTTCCAGATGCTCCTGGAAGGGAGCTACAACCCCCTGGCTCTTATGCTGGCCAATATTTTTACCAATACATAGGTGCCAACCTACGATCATCTAGGGACCACGTTTCATCAATTTTCAGACTGGATCCATGAAGCACAACATCATAATCTGAATCACCACTCTCTGATTCACCCAATACTGAAATACTAAAAACCTGTCAATAATACAGTCACCAGAACATAGAACAAACAACAGAAGTCTACCACAATAACCAGATCCAAATGCAACTTCAAATATAATGTATACGCTACTATGATGAACCAAACCCGCGTACATATGCACTTTTACCAAAAACAACCCACGTACAGATATGCAAATATTTACTCATAACATTGCAGCTGTTCCAAACATCAGTCATACCCAAATCATAACATTCATACAATGAACATGCATCAATAGATCTAGTCTATCCATATATAATGGTCATCATTCCAAGCCTTAAGATCCCGATCCATTGTTCATCATCCTTCACATGAGTGCCTCCTTGGTTCAGATAAAGCAAGGCATCACCAACCCATAACCAGCATCTAGATCTCACACTTTATCAGATGTTCATCACTTGCTCACTCTTTTTCCTTTTCCTTGGCCTAATGATCTTCTCCTTATATAGGTTTAGGATTCTCTCAATACAATGGTCCAAAACCATGTAGAACCAATACCTTGGACCCAATACCTTGGACCCAATACCTGGGGTCATTACTTCAGACCAAATACCATGGACCAATACCACCAACCAAAACCATGGTTTCCGACATGTACGCGCCTTTCCTTTTGAGAACCTGCTTATGTATGTATACGCTCCTTTTTCTCTGCTTACCCGCGTACATACGCACTTTCATCACGGTCAACCTGCGTATATCTCTCTTTTGATCTACTACACTAGATCTGCCATCTGATTAAGTTGCCATCACCTGTATCATACCTCTGAGTGAGTTTCCATCAAGGACAACACCTGTATCATAATGCCAACAATCTCCCCCTTTGGACTTGATGGCAACCACTATACCAAGTCACTCTCCCCCTTTGACATCAAGGGCAAAGGGTGGACCAAGATATTCTCTTCTTTGACAAACATTCTGCTGTCCATACTCCCCCTGAGTACATGCTGAAGTTTCTGATTGAGCTCCCCCTTTGTATATGCCAAAGTGTACCAATCTGTCCATGCTCCCCCTGACTGTAGGCAAGATCTGCAAAAAGATGTTCTACAAGAAGAACATGACTCGATTATGAATGACCTTCCTATCACCAAAGACTCATACATACATCCATCTCTCAACCAAGTGAGGGTATACAAATATTGACTCATCCACCCAACCAAATGGGGATATACCATGACTCATTACATCATCCATCCCATGCATATTGGGGTAGCAAAAAACATCATATGACTCACAAAGACCAAGGGCCTAAACAAGACCATGATAGTTATCAGCAGCTATCATACACCATATGATATTCATTATAAGCATCTAGCATCCAGATCTGTAACCTGCAATCCATTCTTTTGATAAAACAACAAGATGTATCATTTAGCTTCATAAGCTTTATCAACAACTTCTAACCATAATGCCAACAATGCATTATTTTAAGTATATGCTCCCCCTGAGCTTGTGCCAACCATTTCATATCATGACTGAACCATTTCCTAGGTCTGTTCTCCTGCCCTTTCTTCTGATCTCCATATACGCGACTCTGCAGCCTGTAACTCGAGTATATACGTGACTTATCTTCATTATATCAGCATATGAGATTTGGAACACTGATGTTCCACACTTCCAGCGTCATCTGAATCTGTCATGTCTGTGTACTCTGCTATGCCACATCTTTCTGGCTGTACTTCCTTTTTCCTCCATATCTTCAACTGTGATGATGTTTTCTTCTTTTGGTGTGATGTTCGTACTTTGTTCCTGCATTCCTTTTGCTATATGTCCAAGCTTGTTACATGCATAACATCTTACATGTTTCATATTCCTCCTGTAGCAAACAGCAGCCTTGTGACCAAACATATTGCAAGAAAAACAATATCCATTAAAGTACCTGGAATGTGATGATCTTTCTGTGTGATGGTCTTAAACCATTCTACTTCTGCATCTAGCTGCAACATGTCCATGATTATGACATACATAACATTCAACATTATTCATCAGAGGAAATAATCATCTATCACTTCCATAATTAGGAGCAAAAGATTTTCTTTGAGGAATTTCTTTCCTTGGTTGTTGATGGGATTGACCCCTCATCTTCTTGTTGGGGATTTCAGATTTTGCATTAGAGTTCCTTGTCTTACTTTGTGAACTAGATTCACCTTCAATAGATTCATGAAAACCAAGACCAGTTTTGATAGCAGGAGACCGTTGACTACTCAAAATATCATCCAAAATCTTAGTACTATCT
>APFE030185722.1:0-12855 GCA_000404065.3 Pinus taeda
TCACTTGCATGATAAAGAGAATTCACCTATTAAAACTCTCTGGGCTCCATCCTCGGTTGCGACTTGAGGAGAAAATTTCCCACACATCATGTGCCATGGTTATCTACGACTTACCTGTGTTCCAGCATGTTATTTTTGTAAATGAAATATATATAACAGGCATTATATCAGCAGACGAGACCCTAGGTTAACACCCATAACACAACAAGATCTATAAACCCATAACATTCGGGTTTCACCCTCATCGTTCTTACTATTATTAACATGTATGCCCTTGTGCAGTTTTTTTTTTTTCCCATGGCGTGAAATCTATGATTGTAGTTTAAATTGTACATACCTTGCTAAGGTTTTGGTTAGCACATTGGAAACGTCTTTGCTATATTATATACCTGCCACACCCTAAGGGTCTCTCTTCCCTCATGCCAGGGTTTTGCGTGGTCTAGAATCTTTACGAAACCCTACAGATTCACTATGGTTAATATATACAGATGTGCTTTTCCAGAAATTAAGTGGGTTTTATATTCTTACCCCATTTTCCTATTTCTCTAAAAGTCAAGTTTCAATAATCAATCTATATTTGTTTTATTTAAAGAGTCGATTTTGTACAGAGGTTTCAGCTATAGTTTTTTTATTTTTTCCTATGAATGATATGAAACTTAATCGTGCACAACAGTTAGAGTTTTCAGTACCTGTTGTTTTGATGTTAATACGTTATTTTAACATAATTGTTCACCTATGTTCTCTAAACTGCTATGACTTGTGAAGCACTATAGGAACGGAGCCTTCCCTTTATCTCCCACTTCTAACTTGCCACCCAACCTTGAGATTCGTCTTTCAGGACCAAAATCTCCCCCCTTGCTCTCTTGCAGGACCACTGTCCTCAGCAAGATACCTGCACCAAGTGCTTGGCTATCTGGTCATCACCAGACTTAGCCATCTGTTTCTTTTTTTTTCTTCCTCTGCCTATCCTTACAACATATATTGTGCCTCCCCCCTCTTACTTTTCTCTGGAAGCCCTTCCAGTTAGGGCAGGTAGTTAGGGTTGCAATTACAGGAACCATCTTTTCCCAACTTCCCCCTCAAGAAGTTTCCAACACTTCAAAGAAAACATTTATTATTATTATTTTTTTTAAAGAAAATAATTAAAATATTATTAAATTCCAAACAACAATAATGTCATATACAGTTTGTCTTTTACCATAGTAAAGTCAAATATTTACATTATTCCCGGGGCATTACATCTCGCCCTCCTGAAATTAGACATCATCTCGATGTCAGTTGACATTGAGCAGCCCTAGGTAAGCTTTTTTCATGAGCTCCTCATCTTCCCAGGTGGCCTCATTAGGCCCAAAGTGTTGCCACTGCACTTTAACTTGGGTAGTAGCTCACTTCCGTAGCATTACTTCTCTCCGGTCGAGGATGTTCAACAATTCGACCAAGATTTCTCCTTCCGGTTTTACCTGCAACATACAACATACCAATTTAGTTGTCTTTAAAGGAAAATCACTTAGACTGATTTATCAAAGGTTATTCTCACCTGTATATCCTGACATCTAATTAGATGTTTAGGATCATAAACATATTTTTTAAACACAGAAACATGGAAGACATTGTGGACTTGTATGTGACTTGGCAAAGCGAGCTGGTAAGCCACTAGCCTGATTCTTGCCAAGACCTCGAATGGTCCACAAAATCGAGGTGCCAACTTAGTGCAACCGCTCCATTGTAGTGTACTCCTTTTTGCTTGAATTATTACAACACATGATCACTGACTTAGTATTCCTTAAACTTTCTTTTCCGGTCAGCAAAGTCATTTTTCCTATCCTGAGCTGCTTTTAATTGGACCGTACCTTCTTAACCATTTCCTTAAGCATTTCGGGACCAAGCATCAGTTTGTCCTCGGGTCCACCCCAGGTTGAGGGTGTGCGACACTTCCACCCATATAGTACTTCAAATGACTCATTTGCAGTGATGTGTGATAGCCATTATTGTATACAAACTCGACCAAGTGTAGGTAATCTTCCCACCTGGTCGGTTGCTGCATTACATATGCCCTTAACATATTTTCCACCACATGGTTCACTCATTTTGTTTGTCCGTCAGTTTGAGGGTGATATGCCGTACTAAATTCAGTTGAGTTCCCAATTCTGGAATCAATGTTTTCCAAAAGACCGATGTAAATTTTACATGATGGTCTGAGATTATTATTTTCGGTATTCCATGCAACCTAAATATGTTTTGCATAAAGATATGCGTCATCTGTACAACTCTGTAAGTAGATTGCACAAGTATAAAATGTGTTGATTTACTTAATTTGTCCACCACCACCATGATGGAGTCGTTATTTTTCCTTGTCTTGGGCAAACCTATTATTAAGTCCATAGAAATGGTTTCCTACTTCCATTCCGAAATGGGTAATGGTTGCAATAACCCCGCAGGGTGTTGGTGTTCTGCTTTGATTTGTTGGCACTCTAGACAACGTGCCAAGTAGCCCACCACATCTCTCTTCATACCCGGCCAGTAATATTCTTTTCGGAGTGCAGTGATCATTTTCTGATATCTTGGGTGTCCAGCATAGTGACTTATATTGAATTCATCCAAAATCAAATTTTTAATGTTGTTTTGCTTGGGCACATACAACCTCTTCTTGTAGTACAACATTCTAGCATCATCCACCCCATAACCTTGCTAATTTTCTTTGTGGTAGATTATTGTAGTTATTGTTTTATTTGTTGGTATATATTATCTTGCTCTGCTGCTTTTATGATCATCTCCTCGAAGGGGCTTTTCCATTCGCTACAGGAAATTTCATATAAACATTGTAATCAAATGTTTGACTTCAAAATCAAAACCACTTAGGAAATCCACCCACTATGGTTGCCTAACATTTAAAGTGGGCTCGCTAAAATAATCGGTTAGACAGTGGTGCTCTGTCAATAATAAAAAGTTTCTTCCCATAAGATAATGTCGCCACATCTTCAAGGCGTGTATGACGGCTGCCAACTCTAAGTCATAAGTGGAATATTTCTACTCATGTTCTTTTAATTTCCTTGAGTCATAAGCAATTACCTTCCCTTCTTGCATCAACACGCCTCCTACACCTTCCTTACTTGCATCAGTGCACACCACATGGTCCTTGTTAGGATCAGTTATGCTGAGAATGGGTGCAGTCATGAGCAAATTCTTAAGCTGCTCAAAACTTTTTTGGCATTCCAGGGTCCATCTGAAAGCTCTTCCTCTTTTATGTAAGGAAGTGATAGGATATGCTACTCTTGAGAATCCTTTTACAAATCGTCTATAATAACCGGCTAATCCCATGAAGGACCTGATGTCTGCTACATCCTTCGGTACAGGCCATTCCATTATGGTCTTTATATTTTCAAGATCTACCACGATCCCTTCCTTAATCATTATATGGCCCAAATACTGTATTTCTTCCTTGAAGAAGTCCCACTTGCTGAACTTGGCATATAATTGGTGTTCTCAGAGGGTTTGCAGCACTAATCTGAGGTGCTCCTTGTGCTCTTCCATAGTGCGAGAATATATCAGTATATCATCAATAAATATCAGCAAAAATCTATCCAAATATTGACAAAATATGTTGTTCATTAAGAACATAAAAGTTGCAGGGGCATTAGTTAACCCAAAGGATAGCACCCCATAATCTCCATACCTTGTTCTAAAAGTTGTTTTAGCTATGTCTTCTTCCTTAATCTTGATTTGGTGATACCCTGATCGCAAATTGATCTTAGAAAATACTGTTGCACCTTTCATTTGGTCGAAAAGTTCATCAATCCAGGGTAGATGATACTTATTTTTTATTGTCAGTTTGTTCAACTGAGGATAATATATGCACATGTGAAGGGTCCCGTCCTTTTTCTTAAAAAACATATAGATTTTGTCTAACAATTCCTGTAACTGGATTTTTAACTCTGTCAACTCTGTTGTGCTCATTCTGTAAGTTGCTCGGGATACCGTGGTTGCCCCTAGCACTAATTCAATTGTAAAGTCTATCTCTCTTTTAAGTGGCAGCCTGGGGATCTCTTCCGAAAACACATCAGCAAATTCTTGTATTACTGGAATGTTTTCAAAGTTAGTTGTTTTGTCTTTTGAGTTAGCATAGCCCACTTGGATGGCATAAATCTGACATCCCTTCCTAATGCATTTCTCTAACTAAGAGGCGGTTATTGGCTGAACCTGTACTGGCCGCTTAATCCCTTGCATCTCTTACGTTGCTCCAAGATCATCTTTATAATAAATAGTCTTTGTTTTACAGTTGACTAAGGACCAATGTTTTTCTAGCCAGGCCATACTGATTAGAACATCATATGAACCAAGGGGAAGCACATTTAAATCTGCCACCACTGGCTATCCTGCTATCTTTAAAGAGCAGTTATTGACTTTTGCAAGCACTCGTCTCTTAGCCCCTGTAGCTAGCTATACTAGCCACGGGTTCTTGAATTTAACAGGTTGCAATTTACAATGCTTTACAACATTAGGACTAATATAACTTAATGTGGCTCCAGGATCAGTTAAAACAGTTACAGTAAGGTCTGAAATTTTACCTTTGAATTCCACCATGGTTGGTTGGTACTCCGCCAGACGACTGTCCAGGGGTGCATTAATCCTTGGTAGACTACGTCCTATATCACCGACTATCGATGCTTCATGGATCTGGGATACCTGTTCATTTCCCTTTCGTTGAGGGCAATTTTTGACGTAGTGAGGCCCACCACAACCCCAACAATGCACTGGAGGCCTTGCTATCCCTTCGCTACCTAACTTTACAGGCTGCTCGCTGACTCTGGACTCATTGGTTGGTTTCGACCTGAGCGAATTTTTATGTACATTTATGCTATTTTGCCCCTTTCCAACACCCTTGTTACCACTAGTGTGATTCCCCTTATTGTTTCCAGCTAACTTATTACTTCTCTTATCATTCCAGCTTTTACCTCCAATTTCTCCCTTCTGTTTACTCTGTCGGTAACAAATCCTGGCTCTACGTATTGCTTCATCCATTGCCTTCGGATTGTCAAAATAAATCTGTTCCCGCATATTCATAGGTAAACTACTAACGAACCTCTGCACTATAGCTTTTTCTTCTCTAACATGAGACACATAATGAAGCAGTGAAGTAAAACGAGTGATAAATTCATCCATGGTTTGTTGTCCCAGCTGCAAGTCATGGAATTCTCTTGCCTTTTCATCATAAAAACGCTCGGTCAGGTATCTTTCCTTAAAGTACCTTTGAAATTTCTCCTATATTATGTTATGTTCGCTTACTCCTCTTAGGATCTTAACTTCTTCCCACCACAGGGTGGCTTTTCCCTGTAACTGGAAAATGGTCAACCTTTCCTTAAGGTTTTGATTGTATTCATATAGCTGGAAATATATTTTCATATTAATCAACCACGCCTCAACTACTTCCTCTTGTTCTCTATCAAAGTGTGGTGGTTTGATCTTACAAAATTCCCCTTCCAACTCTATCCATTGCCTTTTTTATGTTTGTTGTTCAGATGCATTATCAGATAGTTCTTCCTCCCTTCCTTCTTACCCTTCAGGTTCTGTGTGGTGATTCTACTCTTCTGACATTCTTTGCTGCTCAGCACTGGGATTTGCTGGCTACTGATTCCATTTATCGGATATGCTTTTTATAATCCTCTCCTGTTCCATAGTTAACCTTGCGTTATCCTCCCGTAACTAGGCCATT
Organism: Pinus taeda; assembly: GCA_000404065.3. NCBI lineage: Eukaryota > Viridiplantae > Streptophyta > Pinopsida > Pinales > Pinaceae > Pinus > Pinus taeda. The sequence continues at coordinate 5,711 of APFE030185722.1, forward strand.
TCATTTTTCAACTCTTGTAAAGTCTCCAAAATGGCCAAATTTGTATTGCGAGCCTACTCTCTGAGTTGTACCCATAGCTCGGGGTTATTCTCAGGACCAGTTACAGGTCCCTAACCCACCACAAACCTGCGTGATGCATTGTCTTCTCTCCTCATACTGTCAGTCTTCTGTTTTCCTATACTTTAACATAAGAGAAGTGACAGGAAGAAAAAGTCAACATACTAACTGTTTTTCTTGAACTGCTAAAATAGAGACAAAAATAAATTGCATGTGTTGTTTCTGTTATCAACTTTCAATTCTCAGAGGCCTCGGTTTTTGTAACTGGGCTGTAATACTAATTATCATATCTCCCAAAAAATCAACATGAAAGAGAATTACAATAGCAAATTTTTTTTTTTGGTTTTAATATTACTAAAGGAAAACTATTATGTCAGACAACCTTTCTACAGTCCTCACTACTCTGGTCGATTGTAAAGTTTCTGGAAAACAGAATGTTGGTTCACGGTGATATTAAAGGCTTGGTACTCCCAGGACTGTTTTTCATTAACTCTACTTGCAGTTTGGGAAACTCCCGCCTCCTCGCAATCTATAAACTCAATGACTTTGTGTTACACTTGGCAATTTCATTAAGTATGCACTAGATAAGTTGTAATGTTCGGTTAATGCCTTGGTTTAAGGTGTTGATTTTTACTGCTCTACCCTCTATGTGGCACGAGCAGGCCCTTCCTTCCGTAGTCACTTTCCTTGAGCTTTTCGCCACATAAACGGAGGGTGGACAGGGTGGTGATCCTACGGTTCAACTCTTTTCGGGGTTCGGTCTTTCCAGCTCTCGGTTACCCAGTTTCATTTCATTTCCACCACTTGGCATTGGCTCTGTTTTTCCGCGGTCCTGCTCCATTTGTTGTTCCAGGCATTGAATGAGTTATAAGGCCCACAGATGCATGGTTATGGTGTCCTTATTGTATAGAAGAAAATGGGTAAGTTCTCTACAGTATAATTTTGAAGTTCTTTGTCACTAAATCTTCATATATATATTTTTAAACGTTTTTCCACAACTCTCTGTTAACTAGTGCTGATGTGGTGCTTTCTACTTGTAGTGTTCTCCTCAACAGTCTGAGACTCTCTGTCATTGGTGCGTGGTAGGCACCTTGCTAATCTTCATTGTTCAAGATTCTCGGGTAAGGAATTTATCTCATGGTGGTTGTTTTTCAGCTGAGCTTGGCTCTTCTAGCTATTTGAAACTGAGTTTGTCGACTTCATTGTTACTGTTACACAGTATTTTGAAGTCTTGCTGAGTTAGCAATGTGGTAGATTTAAAAGCCAAGAGTTGTAGGGGTTAAAACCTGTGCCCTTTACTTGCGTAGAGGGTTTTTGTCTTTCTAGCACCGAGTTTGAAACAGTGGTTACTCCGATGTAATTATATAATTTCTAACTGCGCCATGGTTTATCTTGTGGCTTATCTGGTTGTTCTATGTGACCCTCAGGGGATAACCTGAGTGACACTGTTCATAATGTCTTGATTAAGCTTATTCGCTCTTTCTAATATGCATTCGCATGAACTCTTAAGTTTTATAACCTACTGCTAGATGGTTATTATTTCCATGCTACATTTAGTTGTATAATAGAATGGAATTTTCCCCAATTCTTGCTTTGTGTTTGGATGTTTTGAGTATGTGAACATAACAACCCCTATCCAGATTTCCATTTCTCTTTTTTATGGTTAATCAGGAATTGGAAAAAGGTTCAACGTTGTCCGTCAATAATACATGCCTCTGTACTATATGATTATGTTCAATAATGGTTTCTTACTGCTTCGGTGTTTATACTTGGATAGCTAACTCTTGCATGCAAAAATTTCTTAGTTATTTGTTTGCTGTGAAATTCCTACCCGTAAGGTTCGAGAAGTCTGTGTTGCAATATTTCCTTCGACGTGCTCATTTGCACGATATAGAGCATTCACCTATTAAAACTCTCTGGGGTCCATCCTTGATTACAACTTGAGGAGAACATTTGCCACACATCGTGTCCCATGGTCATCTGCAACTTACCTGTGTTCCAACATGTTATTTTTGTAAATGAAATATATATAACAGGCATTATATCACCAAACCAGACCCCAAGTTAACACCCATAACACAAGAAGATCTATAAACCCATAACATTCGGGTTTCACCCTCATCATTCTTACTATTATTAACATGTATGACCTTGTGCAGTTTTTTTTTTTCCATGGTGTGAAATCTATGAGTGTAGTTTAAATTGTACCTACCCATCAAATGTTTTGGTTAGCAGATTGGAAACGTCTTTGCTATATTATATACCTACCACACCCTAATGGTCTCTCTTCCCTCATGCTAGGGTTTTGCGTCATCCAGAATCTTTACGAAACCCTACAGATTCACTATGGTTATTATATACTCATGTGCTTTTCCAAAACTTAAGAGGGTTTTATATGCTTGCCCCAATTTCTTACTTCTCTGAAAGTCGAGTTTCATTAATCAATCTATATTTGTTTTATTTAAAGATTTGATTCTGTACAGAGGTTTCAGCTACAGTTTTTTTTTTTTAATTTCCTATGAATGATATAAAACTTAATCATGCACAGCAGTTAGAATTTTCAGTACCTGTTCTTTTGATGTCAATGCGTTATTTTAACAAAACTGTTCACCTCTGTTGTCTGAACTATTGTGACTCGTGAAGCACTCCAAAAGGAGAGCCTTCCCTTTATCTGCCCCATCTAACTTGCCACCCAACCTTGAGATTCGTCTTTCAGGACCAGAATCTTCCCCCTTGCTCTCTTGCAAGACCACTGTCCTCAGCAAGGTACGTGCACCAAGTGCTTGGCTATCTGGTTATCACTAGACTTCGCCATTCGTTTCTTTTTTTTTCTTCCTTTGCGTGTCCTTAAAGCATAGATTTTGCCTCTCCCCTCTTCGTTTTCTCTGGAAGCCCTTCCAGTTAGGGGAGGTAGTTAGGGTTGCAGTTACAGCAACCTTGTTTTCCCAACTTCCTCCTCAAGAAGTTCCCAACGCTTCAAAGAAAACATTTATTATTTATTTATTTTTAAAAAGAAAATGATAAGAATATTATTAAATTCCAAACAATAATAATGTGATATTCAATTTGTCTTTTACCACATTAAAGTCAAATATCTACATTTTTCCCGAAGCATTACACTTAGAATTTTGTAACTTAATTAAACAAATTTTATGCAACTTCCATCATCCTGCTCCGCATAACCATGGTACAGATTGATATGTGGTGTGTTAGTTGGATGTTGTTGCTAATATGAATTTAGCCTAACTACTCTAGAAAAGTATTATGCATAAATTCGCTCCGACTCAAAATGACACTAGTAGAAGCTCTGAGACTGTAATCTCCTCATCTTATTTTATTTCCACCTAAACAGAGATTATAATTTTTTTTGCTTTTATTTTGAATAGTTTTGAAAAAATTTGTTTCCTTTTATTTTGAATAGTGTTGAAAATTATTTCTTATTGTGACCTTTGTTATCATTTTCCAAGAGGTTTGGCAGAGATGTCTAACCATTTTTATTGAAACTTTATTTTATGATTTCTATTTATATCAATACATATCATTATTTATATTAATACACATCACTTTTATATTCAATGAGTATGAAAAGATTATTTTAAATGATTTGATTATTGTCATATATTTATTTTTAAAATTTATTATTCAATATGATTTTATGTTATTTTTTATATATTAATTTTTTATATTTTTGGTATATGACTATAAAATTACAAAATGACTTTAAAAAATGCAATAACAAAATTATATATCATATTTTTTAGTGTAGATTTTTACCAATATTGTAGTTAAATAGAATTAAATTGCTTAAATAAAATAAAACATTCAATATAATCTAATTAATATGTTAGACAAATAAATTTGAATTACTTAAATAAAATAAAACATTCCATATAACCTACTTACACTATTCAGCACTAAAAATCTATATAGAAAATTATATTGTAAAATAATTTGTTAATCAACCAAATTTCCATTTCAGAATAATGGTGATCTCAACTAACAGAAACACCAAAATAAGTCTACACAAGATTATTCTTTAAATCAAGAAAATATTGCGGATTGCGGAAGGATTTAAGGGCCCAGTATGCTCCTCCCTCAACAGTGGTAAACTATATTTAAGGTCATGTTAGTTTCTTATTTGTCACTTTGTTTACTTTGTAACCTCTACGTGTAACCTCTAATATTATCTGTAACGTGCAATTGGTATGGCAACTTTCCCACTATCGTTAAGGACAATTCATTTTTCCAAATCATTATTACTTGAGTATGGTTTCATTTATAAAATATTGAAGAAAACATATTACAATTTTATATTTAAAAGTTATTTATCTATAAGGTTAATTTTGTATTAAAATGTTTAATTTTGAAAATTAAGTATTTAAAAAAATATATGGCATTGAATTTAATAATATATTAGAAAATATGTTTAAATAAATAGAAAGAGTTTTGGTCTAAAATTATATAAAGAGGAAATTTATCTCTCACGCCTAACATAATATATTAAATTAGGATAATTATTATTAGTTTATCTAAAAATATTAATAAAGTAATAGCTGATATTAAATCGCTGGTTTTTTGAAAAATACGAGTATTTAACATTAATATATTAAAATTAGATAATTAGAAAAAATTATATGTTATACAGACATTTTAAATTAGTGAAGTCATATAAATTAAATAGGTAAATGCTTATGAACAAAACACATATCCCTCAATATTTATATACAATATACTTACTATATATATATATATTATAATATATATATATATAATAACACAGTTTTTTAAACATAGAAGTTGATAACTTGCAATAAGGCTTTGCTACAATACCATGGTTGATTGATACTACATGCCAAAAAAAACCATAACTCATGTTATTATGATAAAAGATTTTTGTTGTTGCACTACCCATAGCCACCTCTCCAACTAGTCTTCAATAAATAAACTACTCTTCCTTGGTCTCTACCCCACCCTTATATCTCTCCCACCGTTAGATCTCACTTCAAGCCTCGAAAGGCCTTACACTCTTAGATCTCAGTTAGGCCTTCAAAGGTCATTAGTTTTGCTTTTCAGTCATTGTTTCCTTTTGGCACTAATCCTAGGCCAGTTTTCGGTTTCACTGCTAGTTTTGAAGTTTGTTGTACTTGATTAAGTTTGTACTTGATTCTTTTTAAGAGGTTACTCATCATTTAATTTTTCAATGTTAATGGTGACTATAATTGGAAAGAAATGTAAATGTATCTAGGATATGTTATAGGGCACATATAACTTTGAGCCTTTTAGTTAAATTTACATGAAACATTAGTATTCTCAATATGTTATCATTGTAATACTCCTTTTCTAATAGAAAACACTAACAAAAATTAAAAAAAATAGTTATACTACTTTCTAAATAGATATAATTTTTGTTTTTAATTAAATTACAAAAAAATATTTTAAAAAAAATCTTATAATTAAAACATTATTCAATAATAATATTTATAGGATGAGAAATCACGATCTTATTAATCAATAAATAAAGAAACAAACAAACTTTTTAATATCAAAAATAACTTATAATGTCATATATCATTAATTTTCTTTTTCTTGTCGTAAGATTTTATCTACTTTTAAAAAATACTCATTGTTAATATTAATCACTTTTATAAAATATCATTTGTTAATAAATATTGAATTATATGTAAAATTAATTATTAATAAAAAATTATAATTTTTATAAATTTCTATTTATATTTGTTTAATTAATATGATTTCAACAATCACCATTGCGGAAACTGACGTAAATATTTAATTTTTACTATGGTAAATAAAAGACTACTAGAATTAACAGTTGGAATTTAATTATATTGTTTTTCTTGTTTTAAGTAATGACTCTTGCAAGTTAGAACTTCCCAAGAAAGGGAAGACCAGACAGTTGTGAAATCCTCCCTAAACCCTAACCGTCTTTCCCTAACTGGAAGGGGTTTCTAGATGAAAAGGGAAGGAGGACGGAAAAGGAGGGGTTCTCTGTGCTGTAAGGACAGACAGGGGAAGGAAGAAGGAAGATTTTGGCTAAGTCTGGTAAGGATCAAATAGCCGGCACGGAGTGCCAGCAACTTGTAGGCGAACAGTGGTCCTGCAAGTAGCATGGAGGGGAGGGGAGGTTCTTGAGGAACGAGTCTCGTGGATGGGAGGCAAATTATAAGAGATTGAAAACAGGTAATCTTAATTTCTGGAAAAGGGTCTCAGTATCGGAGAATCAGGTAAGCAACTGAACCCTGTAAAGTACTTCTTTTCTTTCTCAAAAAAAAGGGTAGAAAGGAAAAATGAATAGTAAATATTATTGAGTTTAGATTGCATGACTCTATTCATTATAACATAAAGTAAAAAGTACCTGGTGGGGTGGTATAATATAGAAAACATAGCATATTCTGCTAGAACGAAACCATAAATAGAGTACATGTATCAAAAAAGCAACATAACAAGAATGGCAATGAATTAATTAGCTATTCTCTGTTTACATATAAATATTAACCCATATTGTGCATTAGAAAGAACCGTGAGTAATTCTCACCTAATAAAAATAATTTGGAACTTGATTAGAAAAACATATAGCAAGAAATTAATTTATTCACGATGAACAGAAAAATTGTTCTACGGAAGTTATCCAAGAACTGAACAAAAGAATTTCAAGTACAGCACTAAAGATTAATGGGGTTGAGGCCTCATTGAAGAATTTACCTCGAAACCCTTTCCTTGAATTGAATGAACAATAGACTATGGGACAAGAACGGAATTCCGCAACTCTTAACAGGGGTTTTGAAATCAAATATTATGTCAAGTCCCAGAATGAGATTCGTAGGATTTCGTTGGAACATCGGGTGTTTTGGGGGTATCGAAAGTAAGCACACAGAAGAGTTAGGACAAGTAAAGGTCGTATTCTCCTGCTACAGGAGTAGAGACCAAGAACTTTATTAATAATAAACCCAGGTAGGACCATAATAACATAACAAAATATGTGAACCTGGACTAATTCATACAGAATTTGGGGTTCATATAACTTCCGAAATCTACATAGTGGTCGCAGTTAGAACCCTGTGTATAATGAA
>APFE030185734.1:0-16778 GCA_000404065.3 Pinus taeda
AAATACATGCAAATTTTGACTTTCTGCCCCTTTTTTGAGTTGCAGAAAGCTGCCTTGGGAGAAATGACTTTTGAGGGGTCAAATCAACTCCAAATTCAGAAATTCCAGTGGGGTTGGAAGGTAGACTAATAGACCTTTCCAATGAGCTATATTGCACCTGAGCTTGACACCGGAAAGGCCCTCAAAAAGAGATTTCAATGCGCGCGACCAGTCAAAGTGAGGGGCGCGACCACTCAGGGAAATTTCACTGTTTTGACCAGTTCAGCCAGCAAAACACTATTTTTACTTTGGTTGACTTTTGAGGCATGTAAATGATGGATTTTTGTGTAATTTTCATGGCACTTAGATACTTTTAGTCTCCTTGAACACTTCTAGAAGTTTCCTTGATGTAAATGGTAAATATTTAATGCATGGATAGGTTTCCTAAGTTTTAGAGGCAAGTTGTTTTGACTGCAAATTATCTAGTGATTAGTTTAGAATTAGTTGAAACAACTCCTAGGAAGCTGAGCTCGACCCCTAGAGGTGGGGAAAGGAGTTAGATCTTCTATATTATGCCTTCTCTTACTCATTTTCATAGTTGGACTTTTGAGGGAGAAGCTCCTATTGTATATTTCACTTGTATCTCTGCAATTTGAGGAAAAGGAAGACCAGGGTTTTGCAGACATCATTGGGATTATTGTGGACTCTTGTGTTGATGGTGTGTTCTCTTATTGTAATTGTAAGTGTGTTTATGTGTTCCATATCTTTCTTTACTGCAGCTTATTAAACAAATGAAGTGATAAAGTTTGAATTCATGCATGTCATGCTCAGCTTTCAAATTTGTTTAATGTTTATGTTTTCCACTGTCTAAAGAGGATTCAAAGTCATTGTTTGCCCTCTTTAGCTTCTCCTCTTTCCTCCTTGATCATCCATCTCAGCTAAAAGCATCAGCACAAACTCCTACCTTGCCCCAAAGACCCACCTGCAAAAAATGAGCTCAATCCCCGCACCCTAAATTGCAGATCCTCAACTTGCCACCAAAAAACCCCAAAAAAACCCCAAATCAACTTTCAAATCAGTTTACTAGCCTAAATATCTGTGTTACCTTGATTGGTCATCTCTTCCCATTGAAAATTTAACGAGATTGACCGGAGAGAGCCTTCTCATACCCCGTAGGGCGAGCTACGAGGTTAAATGGTTTGATGTTGCCTTGAAGGTTTGCCTTTCTCAGCCTGAGGTGAAATCTCAAGCACTAACAAAGGGCACGACCAACTTGGCACCCTTGGCATCACAATTAAACTGTTAAGTGTGGCACCCTTGGAACTTCTAAGGAAGTTCTTGAAGGGCACAACCAAACTTGGCACCCTTGGAATCATTAAAAAGTAAAGAATAATAAATAAAAATAAGGAATGAAAACTAGGTAAAGTTACATCAGGGATAAATGATGATTAGAAACCAAGGTAATTAAATCAAAAATAAAACTTGGAGTAAGGAGAATCATTGGAAGGAATGAAATAGAGTACCTTAAAAACCCTACCCTTCCCATGTTAGAAAATACTAGGTAGATTAGGGGGTTTATTAGGTAAAAAGGGAAAGACAAACATATTTTAAGGATAAAGATTAATCGTTAACCAATTAAACTTAATTAAGAAAAGAGGAAGGTGAATTAAAATAGGAAAAATAAATTAAATTTAAAAGAATTGTAGAGAAGCTCCATGTGGCATCAACCAACATAAGAATATCTCTCTAAGAGATAACCTGAGTTAATTTAGGAAGTAGATTGGGGACAAAATCTTGACTCATTAATTGACTCCAAGTAATAAACACAATTTAAGGAATAAAAGGGGGAATAAAGAGACAACTAGGAGAAGAAATAAGAATCTTGCGAGGTGAGGAAAATATTAGTTTTAAATAAAAAGTTAAGTAAATAAATTTGGGTGACCCTGAATGAGAGAGTGACACATGGGTAGGTGAATAATCAAACTATATATATATATATATATATATATATTAGAATTATGCATGACATGCCAAGTGTCATCTATGAAGACTCTTATAAAAGAAGGGGGCAAGCCATGGAAGAGGGGACCTTTTGGGAACCCTATTGTTGGATGGATGATATGATGTCAAAGCAGTGACTACAAAGCTATAGTGAGTTTGGTGAGGTAGAGGATTTATTTTAGAGAGGGGACTCTTGAGCTAAGGTTGCTCTCCTCTTCCAGCTAGATTCTTCCTCCATTGTACAACCCCATTGCAGCTCGGGGGTCCGCAGGGAAGAAGAGTACCCAAGGAGTAGGCTGGGAGGTTAACTGGTGGGTCTCGTTTTCGGATCAAGTGCGTCATCATACACTCGCAGAAGTGACCGGCAATAAGGGAATACCAGCGACAACACAGCAAGCGGAGTCTCGCCTTCCGGTGTACGGTGTACGGTACATGTGTATTTTGTTACTACTTGATCTTAGATTAAAAGTATGTAAATGTTGTGTTATGTTCCTGAAATGAGCATCAACAATGTGTGTGTTGAATGAATTCAAATCTCAATGTGTTTCTTTTCTGGTTGTAATTGCTGTGTATATATATATATATATATAGTTTTAGCTGGGTCCTTACACTTGGTATCAGAGCTTTAGTTGAACCCTTGAGGCCTATGGGCCCATGCATGCATGACTAGTTTTGTTAATTATTTTCTTTTGATCAACTATGGCATGGAGAATTTGTGTAAATTTTATGAAAAATAAGCAAGCACCATGAGCAACAGCCCGAAACAAGCATCTGCCGTCTCATGGTATGGCCGTAACAAAGTAAGGTATAAACTTTCTTTCCATGAGATGCCTGATCAGCTACAGGGATTGCATCATCTAACGCACTGTTATCACCATTTCCGTCTATTCCAGCCACAACTTCAACTTTTTCGGCTTCACTGTGTGCAGGATTGAGGCTTGAAAAACAAGCACATACCCCAAACAATAGCCTGGCAAAATGGCTTCCGTGCAACCATCTTGCAGGCCTCACATCCGCCCACAACAAGAAGCTTGGGACAAGTCATAGAACCACACTTTCCGTAAATCCCAATAGAAGATCTTTCAAAACCCACCAAACTATTCCTTGAGAAATTGCAGAGCGAATTCGATTCTGATCTTATTCTACCATTTTCCACATTGGGTACTTGTTGGGTATGTGAAAACTGAGAAGAGGAGGGGATTAGAGCATGCCAGATGGTAGCTCCCACAGACCCAATATGATTCTCTGCAAGGAGACAGGAACTAGAATGATGCTGAACCCTCTTGGCGTTGGATAAATGGAAGCAAGTCTCAATGCTGTTGTGCTGCAAATTATTATTCCTCTGAAACAAAACGAATGATGACAAGGAAGATGAAGAGGGAGAAGAAGAATGCCTGTGAATGTTCTGGAGAGAGTAGTAGCTGTAACTACATGGAAAGTGTGTTAAAGAAACTGCTGATGAATAGGATGATTTGCAGCGGAGTGGGAAGCGAAAGCAGGCATATCCAAGCATGTGATTCTCTCTGATAAATCCCACTCCCAATCCCAATATTCCTCCATTGTTTTTCTGCAATACCATTATACGTACAGAGAAGGCTTCAAACCCCCAAACTAGACCTTAAAACTTCAATAGCTACAAGGTTCTTCATAAATTAAAAACTCTATTTCTCCGTAGGTCATTCACGTGCAGACAATTCTCCGGTGTTTAGATCAAGTGCCAGTGAATTCCAACACGTGAAGGGGAACGGCATCGCTACCTCCTTCTGCGCCTTCGCTTTCAACATTTAGCACTAAAACCAGAGGACGAACTGCTGTAGTGGCTGCCATAGATGCTCTGCTAATGGTAATGGTGAATCAAACCCTAAATCAACACTCATTCACCAAAAAAAAAAAATAATCTACAAATCACACACAGATCTTCTTCACCTCTCCTCATCGGGTATTCTTCGTTGCTTTAACCACGTTGCCATATGCAATTTTTATTTTTTATTTTTATTTTTTTTAAATGATTCCAAGGGTGATCTCAGAACACTGATACCTTCAGGACATAGTTGCAGTTTGCCATTATATTCCTTTAGACCTACCCGATCTGCTGGATTGCCAATTTTATTTGTACAATATAACATAGCACGATCAACAAGTTCACAATAATGGGAAAATGCATCAGCAAACATTTTGTGGGAAATCAATTGCTTTCTGATATCAACTGCTCGTCTTGTGAGTATTGCTCTCCTCATTCCTCAGGCAACAGCTAAAGGTGCATCACAGATGACTCCAATCAATTCTATTTTGTATGGCTTTCTTGACTGTCCACTTTCCAACACTGGTTCTTAAATGTCACTGGATTTTCCTGATAAAGGGCCTTCCATCATGCCCTGTTTAAGACTCTCTCCATCAGACACCGAATCATACTCCTCAACTACTTCCCAGTACTTTTCATGCTCAACACCATTACTGTCTCATGATATCCTGAACCCCTCCTATAACGTCTACGGTGCACGTCTCGCACCATTGCAATTGTTTGCTGCACAAATGACTTCCATGACATAGTTCCATCAAATATGATATTTCGACCTTCATTAAGGGCAGTCACAAGGAGGGACGATGCTGCATCAGTGGAAGCCTTATGTACAAGTTGTGCAGTTTCCAACATTTCTCTATAGTCACTAGAACTCAAAGCTTGATATATGGATTCTGTGTCCTTAAATGCATCTGCTTCCACTAGCACTACATTTTTCCTGCATGTGACCAAAATGGACATTTCATTACGTCTTGACAACATAACTCTTGCCAGCACCCAGTCCACCTCCAACAAGAAGTAACACAGGACTTCCCATATTGGCATTAGCTGGTTCAACTATGTTGTTTGGATCATGAACGGGTGTGTAGCTACCAATGGCCTTCAGCTGTTTAGTTAAAGTAAAAAAAAAAAAAAAACATTCTTCGTCCTCAGAGTCTTCATTGCTCTTTCAATACGATGTTTCCTGTTCTTGTAGCAGAGAGTACAACATTACTGAGTTTCTTCCTTGGTTGAGGACTTCCTTGTAGAACCTGGTCAATAATATCTGACGAATGGTCCCAATGAAAGGAAAAATAGCTAAACATGCAAGCCTCAAACTCTCTAAGAAGTTCTACATAGAGAGACTCAATCTCATCCTCTAAGAGTAGACCAGTAAGATGCAAAGATATTTTCCTGACCCCCATCAGAACTGTTCCTATTTACCCTCAAGTAATCATACAATAGCACAAATCAACAATTGCACAAATCCAATGGACAAATTCAGACATTTGAGTATGTAAGCTTCTTGAATCAACTCTTCCAAGTCAAAGTTGAATAGAGCTCTCAGGTGATACGCAGCATTCTTTCTTCTCACTTGGCATTTTTCGCTGATTTGACCTCTATAAAAATGCCACTGAGTAACCCACAAAAATAAACTATAGATTACACACTGAAGCACTGAATGAAAAAAATTTATCACTACTACCCTAACAATTATTCAAGACCCGCTACGACAACCCAAAGATCTTCTCCACCAGATATTTGTACTCAGAATTTGAAAGGTTTAAATTATTTTCGTTTTTTTTTTTAGAATTTAAAGCCCTGAAATGGCTCTGCTTTGTTTAATTTTTCATTGTTTTTCTATATTTAGAATTTAATGCCGTGAAATGCATCTACTCTGGTTAAAGGTTTTAATAATTTTTCCTCCATTTAGAGATTTAGTAGAAATTTACTATACAATGACCAAAATTAAGGTAGTTTGAGTGATTTGTGTTTGAGGTGATTTTATTTACAATTTCTGTGAATCAAAAGCTGCATTTAATGTAGTTAAGTTCAGCTGCCTTTTTGCTATTTCATGGAGCCCCATGAAAGAAATTACAATCGCTATTATGTACACCGCTAAATGAAAATTGATAAGGTGACTAGAAATTTATCTAATTCATTTGCTGCTTCAACCAATTTTGTCAAGAGAAAATTTGACTAAATTTGGCAAAGATTGCTATCCTTTGCGTTTCTTAAGTACTTGATTTTGATCAATACAAAGTGGCCTTCATTTATATACACTTGATTTTAAAGTGCCAATTACCTTATAGACTGTATTTTGGTTGAAGGGCTGCATGGATTGGGATACGTTATCTGTACGAATGATTTTGGATGATAATATACCTATATAAATGTTACAGTTTGAAAGTTTCTTCTAATATCAGCATTATTAAATTAGCCGAGGCATTGGAAATTCGTTTAAAGAGTAAAATTTTTAAAACGCAAACTTGAAGAAATTAACCATAACCGATTTCAAAGGAATTTGTTTTTTTTTTATAAAAAAAAAAACGATTTCAAAGGAATTTGTTTTCTGTTATGAAAAAAAGGGTAAATCAACATGCCTGAAAGTCAATACTAAATTTCTTCAGAACTACCTTGATGAAAATATACCTATATATTGTCTAAGTCAAAAGAGTTGTCAGATATCATTGAGATCTATACAAAAGCTCTCAAAGTCCGAAATTTCCTTAAATAGTTACTCTTTAGATAAAACTTCTCACTCTTTACATTCGAATACAAATACTGGCTCATCAAAACCATACGTCCATTGCATCAAACCCACCCATAAATCCTGAAATTCTAAAACAAACAGAAAGGCCTACAGATCTGTAGCTCTCGTTTTTGTTACGCAGAAGCTTCAAATAAGTTTTATTATTTATGGAAAGACAACCTTATTTCGTAGTTTGCTATTTGTTTATTAAAATAGAATATTCATTGATATTTAAATAGAATAATTGATAGAATTATAGGCGATGAAGTAGGGATATAGACTAACACAATTATTGTATTCACGTGTGACAACTCAAAGCTTCAATTCAATATTGTTTTTAACTATTAAAATAACGTAATTGAAAGTTTCAAGTTATTATAGCTTGTTTTGGGAAAAGAAGAAAGTAAATTATTATATTGAATAAAATTATTTGTTTACCATTGGAATTAATTTAAATTCACATTTTATAAATTTTATGAAATTTATATATTTTAAATTTTTTTTTCTTTCATTCATAAATTTCATTCTAAAAGTCATTTTAAATTTTGGAAATTTCTTCTTCCATATATTTTTCTCCTTTTCAAAAATTTGGATAGGCTTGCAAGTCAATTTGATTATGTAATCATAAGGTCTTAAACTTCTCTCACTTGTGTCTTTCGCTACATTTGGACAACCACTCATAAGAATAAGGTTGAAAAAAAAAAATAAAAAATTGCATAAATAATGGTGGGCAATAACAATCGATAATTATGCTTCTTTACCTGAATGTAAATAATAGCTCTTGCACTCTTATAGTCATTTACGTTTCTTGGTTGTGCTAGTTTAACATTGTGAGAACCATTACATTATTTTCATTATTTAATTATTTTTCCATATAAATAATGGAAATTATTATTATATATGATTTCATTATTATACTTGTTCTTAGATATCTTATATACCAAAGTATAACATTGTGTCATAACATACACTTTTAACTGTATAAGCACTTATATATTATATCATTAATGTAAGCCCAGATTAATTATTACTTCGAATTGGTAGCCCTATCATACATGCATGTAATATAATAATTACACTATTCTAGTGGTATGTTATATAACACAATAATTACCTAGGCTTAGTATTTATATTAGGGTTTTTGGTACTTCCATTATTAAAATAATAAAACATAAGAAAACTTATTCTTTCTCTTTTTAAGGACAAATCTCAGTTTATGTTATGATAATACTACCAACCACCTCTACCATTTACATGACGTAATGTAGTCTAAGCCTTCTATGCTGAGTAGATTGAATGTATTCTTTTGATTAAATCTTATAGGAACATTTGAAATTGATCGGTGAATTATATAATCAAGAACCTATAAATATATATATTGTTCATTTGAAAGTATATTACCGAGCTCCAAAGAAAGAACAAGAAATTCATTTGGACTGAAAAATGTGAAGAGATATTTCAAAGGTTAAAGGTGTTATTAACGACAACACAAATTTTGAAGGTGTTGGACACATTTACCAATCAATCATTCACAAAAATTCTTAGATTCCTCAATACTAAATTTATAAGCAATTGTACTCTGACCCTTTGAAACATAGCAAGTACATAGCAGAGTGCAATGACATTTTATTATATGCTTATGTTCCATAGTACGTAGCAAGTGTCTTTTTCCCTTATAAAAAAGGTTCTGTGTTGGAGGATTCTTGTTGCTAAGAGAAAATTCTTTTGAATTATAAGCTTTCTCAGATTGTGTTTGGGTAACCATTTAAGTTTAACATGGGACAGCTTTAAGGAAAAGCAATATTTGCTAGTTGTTTTAGAAATGCAATCGTGAATCTTAATATTATTGCCCCCTCCAAGATTGTGTCCATATGAGTCTGGCTGGCTATGGTTTGGAGGCAATTTGGAGTGCTTGTGAAGATGGCCCAGGTTCGAATGCTGGACAGTGGCCAGAAAAAAACCAACCATAGCTCTCGTTAGTATCTAGAGATTAACATAAAGAGAAGAGATGGCCGGCGAGTATGGTGAACAATTAAGTGTCTCTGTTTGTGGACTAAGCGCAAACTTTCCTGTCCAAAAAGGACTCTGTATTGATGGGCTGTTGTTGCTAATAGAGATTTAACCTTTTCTAAATAATGTTCGGACTGAGTGCTTTACATAAGAAAGGGGCCTGAATTAATGGGCCGTTGCTAAGAAAGACTTAACCATTTCTACATAATCCTTTGGGTCTGCCTGTTCTTTCTTCCATGCAATATCATAACAATATCCCTAAATGTCTGAGATTTTCTTATAAGTGTAAGAGCTGAGGCTGATATCCTGATTCTCTGTATATCCCATCTGTTCGTCACAGAGTTTGCTATTTAAGAAGCCGTTGTTTAGATGGTGCATAGGTTGTCTTTGATTAAAGTTCCAAGATTGTGGTGGTAGAGTCATAATGGTTTAAAACCTGTAATAGAAGAGACATGTTAACTTCTTGCCTACCTACATTTGTTTTCAGTATTGCAAAGGATGTCTTTGATTCCAAGGTTATTGCTATGTCAGAGAATGCTTTGAATCTCTCTTAATAGAATAGTATAGTGTGTGTAGTTGTCTGAGCTGCCATGATTTTGAAACATCTTACCTTGCTTTCTGCTATTCAATAACATTGTATTGGGTAAGCATCATGTTGTCCAGTTCAATGATATATGCTCTCTGGGTTCTGTTCCTGCAATTCAAAGGTTGGGTTTTTGTATACAAGGAACCCTCTGCAACAGTTTCAAGAAATTCAGTAGTTATGCTTCTATGGCTCCATGTATGTTTTGGATGTTCTATATTTTGTGTCATGCCACATAATCACTTATTTCTATTTTGTTATTCGATAATCCTCCATTTCAGTTCAAGGACTGGTGTATGCAACTAGATGGTTTTAGAAATGTAATCTTTTAAGCGTATTATTATTGTCCCTATAAGGTTGTATGTGTCCATTCAAGCATGTTGGCCGGTGGTCCAGTGGGACAATTATAGTCCCAGTTCAGCTACTTGGGAGGACGCCGAGGAGATGCGTCATCGTTTTCCTTACCTATTCCAGGGACTTCAAGACGAAGTCTATTATTAAGAGGGGGTGTATGTAGTGCCCGCTCTAGTTGACTGACAGTGAGATAACGCAAACATTTAATTAGACATAAGGCCCCGCTTTATTCTTTGAGAACCTCAGGTTGAGGATCCAGACACATGACACTATAATATGAGATATTCATCGTTGCGATGTTTATAAATGCTTCCCATTGATATTATGATAGCATGAATGGTTACGTATCTTATCTATCAGTGTTCCGATGATTGCAACATTAAATAGTTAAGTTTGGTCTCTATTTGAACCTATGACGTGGGTAGTAAAGAATATGTATGCGCTCTACTAAAAGCATAATGATGATAAATTTGATGAATAGGTATATTTCTATGATGGTACGATGTTGATAGCTTAATGAATATGTATGTTCCATTGATGATTAATGATGATAGCCATGAGGGATGTGTTACCTATGTTACCTACTTTCCTTAGTTCAGGCTTACAATGGACAATGATGTGAATGACCAGAAATTGTAAATGATGCCAGTATGATAATGACTAACATTGAGAGACCTTGTTACTGATGTTTATTGAGTATGGCAGGAAACCATCAGAGACACTCGCATATGACATGTCGATGACACCTGGTTTGATGAAAATTCATATTATTTTATCTTTTAAAGTCTAAGTCGATCCTGAAATCTGCCATATATGTTTAACTATATTCTGATGATATGTTAATGGTTGCAAGCACAGATTAGTTGCTTGACCGAATGACTCACATATGGGTGATGGGGTTGTACAGGTGGATGGAAATACATGGGAGGGGTGGGACAGAGTCCCTAATCTCACCCACTAGCACTCCCACCGTGACTTGGGCTAGAAGGGTTGAAACACCTTCGCCTTGAAGATCACGATGCCATGAGGGCAGGTCCCAAAGTGGGGTCGCTCATGAGGAGTTTACTAGGGGGCGCGCATCAAGGCGGATTCCTTGATCCCCAGCACCATTAGTCTCACTATAGCAGGCAACATAAGAGATGATAGTGGTCTATGACGTTGCACTATACTTTCCCCTCATAGTCACTGGATGCTTGAAGGGCAAGTGGTGTGGCACCCTTGGAATTTCAGGGGAAATTCTTGAAGGGCACGCCCAACTTGGCACCCTTGGCATCAAAATTAAACTGTTAGGTGTGGCACCCTTGGAATTTCAGGGGAAATTTTTGAAGGGCACGACAAACTTAACACCCTTGGCATCACAATTAAATTGTTAGGTGTGGCACCCTTGGAACTTCTAGGGAAGTTCTTGAAGGGCACAACCAAACGCACCCTTGGAATCATTAAAAAGTAAAGAATAATAAATAAAAATAAGTAAGGAATGAAAACTAGGTAAAGTTACATCACGGGTAAATGATGATTAGAAACCAAGGTAATTAAATCAAAAATAAAACTTGGAGTAAGGAGAATCATAGGAAGGAATGAAATAGAGTACCTTAAAAACCCTACCCTTCCCATGTTAGAAAATACTAGGTAGATTAGGAGGTTTATTAGGTAAAAAGGGAAAGAGAAACATATTTTAAGGATAAAGATTAATCCTTAACCAATTAAACTTAATTAAGAAAAGAGGAAGGTGAATTAAAATAGGAAAAATAAATTAAATTTAAAAGAATTGTAGAGAAGCTCCATGTGGCATCAACCAACATAAGAATATCCCTCTAAGAGATAACCTGAGTTAATTTAGGAAGTAGATTGGGGACAAAATCTTGACTCATTAATTGACTCCAAGTAATAAACACAATTTAAGGAATAAAAGGGGGAATAAAGAGACAACTAGGAGAAGAAATAGGAATCTTGTGAGGTGAGGAAAATATTAGTTTTAAATAAAAAGTTAAGTAAATAATTTTGGGTGACCCTGGATGAGAGAGTGACACATGGGTAGGTGAATAATCAAGCTATTAGATAAATAAATAAAAATATTATAATTATGCATGACATGCCAAGTGTCATCTATGAAGACTCTTATAAAAGAAGGGGAAAGCCATGGAAGAGGGGACTTTTGGGAACCCTATTGTTAGATGGATGATATGATGTCAAAGCAGTGATTACGAAGCTATAGTGAGTTTGGTGAGGTAGAGGATCTTTAGAGAGGGGACTCTTGAGCTAAGGTTGCTCTCCTCTGCCAGCTAGATTCTTCCTCCATTGTACAACCCCATTGCAGCTCGGGGGTCTGCAGGGAAGAAGAGTACCTAAGGAGTAGGCTGGGAGGTTAACCGGTGGGTCTCGTTTTTGGATCAAGTGCATCATCATACACTCGCAGAAGGGACCGACAACAAGGGAATACCAGTGACAACAGAGCAAGCAGAGTCTCGCTTTCCGGTGTATGGTACATGTGTATTTCGTTACTACTTGATCTTAGATTAAAAGTATGTAAATGTTGCGTTATGTTCCTAAAATGAGTATCAGCAATATGTGTGTTGAATGAATTGAAATCTCAATGTGTTTCTTTTCTGGTTGTAATTGTTGTGTAAAAAAAAAAAAAAAAAAAAAAAACGAGTATATAGTTTTAGCTGGGTCCTTACACTATAGTTTTAGTTGGGTCCTTACAAAAATGATCAATGGTTTACCTTCTACCATGATGTGGTAAAGGTTCGCATTTTCTTCACTCTTGGTGAAGCCCAAATCGGTGAAATAGTTGTCAATCCTGGTGTACCAATGATCTGAAAATGGGGCTCTTAGGCTTCTTGTATAGCTTACAAGAACCTCTCCCACTTCCAAAGCTTGAATTTTCCTAAATCTTTAATGACTAACCAATGCAGAATTAAGAAATGCTTGAAAATATAGGCATATGCTTGTTTTTATTGTTGTTTGTTATGTACTTTAAAATATGTTGTGTAAGTTGATATTTAAATGTGATTGACCATATACATAAATGCATATAACAAGGAATAAGGCAGCAGTAAAACAATACACATAAGACAAAAAAGTAATATGGAGTTCACCCTGATATCTTGGGCTACATCTCCTTGAGCTCTAATTAACTCAATTAGGCTCTTTGGGATTATGGCTGAATTCTTTTTACAAGTCCTTGACTCAACTCCATATGGTTTACAAATGAACTAATGGCCTCAGAATACCATCTTACCCCTGGCTGTCCTTTAGCTGCAAACAGTTCTAGGCTTCTCTGGTCTAATTCTTTCAGTCAGTGCTCTAAGACTCCTTTGAGCTTTTGGCTTCTCTGACTCTCTCAGAATTGTTTACTGTCTCTAGAATCCTTCTTTTGTCTTCAACTCAAATAACACCAGTAACAATTCGAGCATTCACTCTGTTTGCTATCTGATACTTCACTGAAGCATTTATGCGCTACCTCCAACCTCTGGTGGCTTTGCTCTGTTAAGTGCTCTGGCACACCGAGCCTTCCAATGGGTTCCTCAGCGCTCCAACACTACCCACACATTCACTGAGCATTATGGGCCTCCATGAGCTTCTTGGAACTTCTCCTGAGCATCATGTTGCCTCCACGAATGAGAATTCCCCACTCTTTGTGTTATCAGTGCTTCACTCAACATCCAAGTGAATGAAGCAATTGTGCTCTCGATGTTTCCTCTCGGCCTCTACAAATTTCCGCGCCTCCTTTTGCTTCTCGTTATCTGTGTTCTATCTCAATGCTCCCCCTTTTCTTGGCTCTTTTTATGTAGCTTCAAAGCCAAAGTTGCGCTATTTTTCGTTTTAGATTCCTCTTCCAGGCATTATACAATCATTGCTTAACGCCAAAAGGGGAGGTGGCCACCATTTCTGTAATGTAAGAGTGCCTCGGGCCTCTTGAAATCCTTCATAATCCCAAACGCAGTTACTTTCTATTTTACACAGGAAAATGTATTTTCAATGGAGAAAATCCGCCAAAATTCAATGTATCGGACTTCAAAAGTCCTTAAATCCACCTTATTCTCCTATGAGGTCCGCTTACAAGTCGCCATCGCATGCCGAAATGGCCCGTCCCTTTGTATTTTGGAAATACATTAAAAATGGTGAAATTAACGTAAAAAATGGCTTTGGGCGGATTTGTAATTATATACATTTCCATTTTGGAACCCTTTCGGGTCCATTTTACATCATATATTGCATGTCGCTGGGCCTGGGGTCCTTCCCTTCTGGGATCACCGATAGCGATCCGCCGATATCGACGATCGCAGTCACAAGTCGCATCGGCCCAGGGCCTTTCCTTTTGGGATCACCGATAGCGATCCGCTGATATCGATGATTGTAGTCACATGTCGCATTGACCTCGACCTTTCTTAAGTCCTCCCATGAATATGTGCGATGCGATAAAGCGACAATCATTATTGCAATCGCTAATGGCCCAAGTTCCTTCCCTTTTAAATAATTGTGATGCAATATTTCCTCTTAGACCAATCAAATAGGGCCACGTGGCCCAATCCTGGCCTGCCATGTGTCAACTATGTATTGGCCCGTGAGCCTATACTAAAATCAAAATTTTCAATATAGTTCAAATTTTAATGAAATTGCCTCATTTTCTAAGGACATTGGGCAATTTTCATTTTACAATAACTCCTTCATCCGGAGTTCATTTTCAACCATTCAAGTTGCATTGGATTTAGAATGAGGAGATCTTTGCAATGAGACTATTTCTGAGAGCAGCTTGCGACTTTCATTTTCCTCTTATTTACAAAGGATTTGTGCCATTTGGCACCTTTTACCTCTTATATGAAGTCTTTCAGACTTAGAGGTTTATCCAAGATCCATTTTTGGATCAACCAAGCACGGGGTGCTTGCTTCAGCCCATACAAAGCCCTCTTGAGTCTGCACACATGCGACTCACGATTGAAGGTTTTGAAACCTTCAGGCTGCTCAATGTACACCTCCTCCTCAATCTTCCCATTGAGGAATGTTGTCTTCACATCCATCTAGTGGATCTTCCACTCCATCTGAGTTGATAGTGCCAACATCGATCTAATCGATGAGTACCTTGCTACGGGAGCAAAGGTCTCATCGTAGTCAATCCCCTCGACCTATGAGAAACCCCGGGTAACAAACCTTGCCTTACGTTTCTCAATACTGCCATCAGCTGCATGCTTTACCTTGTAAAGCCATCTCGAACTCACCACTGACTTGCCCTGAGGCCTTGGGATAACATTCCACATTGTTCCAAATGATAGAGTCGTAATCCTCTACCATTGCATCAACCCAGTTCGGTTGTTGCACTGCCTCCTTGAATGAAGAAGGTTCGATATCTACACACTCCCCAACTAGGGCGATGTACCCAGTGTACCGCTTGGGCAACCTCCTCTATCTGCACTGAGAAGATGGTTGTCCCACATTCTCCCGTGCATCCAGCATCAACCTGTCAGCTTCCGTTGAGCATTTCCGCCCATCTTTGGAAGTATCAGCATGAGTGGATGTCTCCACTACCAGATCCTCTACATGCGGTTGCTCCGCATCAATCTAAGGCTCCTCATCCTTAGGAACTGAAAGTTCCTCATCTACATGCAACTCGAGCTCCCTCTCAAGTGATAAGCGCATGGCTTTACTCATCAAACTTCAGATCCCTGCGTACCACAATCCTCTGAGTGGAAGGCAAGTACACCCGATAGTTGTGGGGTGTATCTGTGTACCCCACAAGTATTCCCAACTTAGTTGTTGGGTCTAGCTTCTTCCTGGCATATTTGGTCACATGATAGTAAACTGATGATCCAAAGATTCGGAAGTGACTTACATTAGGTCGCTTCCTAGAATAGGCCTCCATAGGTGTCTTCATCCCCAGTATACGGTGCGGGCTTTTGTTCTACAAGTATACTTCTGTATTGCATGCCTCAGCCCAAAAATGCAGTGGTAGGCTTTGGTCATGCAACATTGCTTGAGTTTCTCCCACAATCGATCTGTTCTTCCTTTCATCCACCCCATTCTGATGTGGGTTATGGAGTGCCGTCAATTCCCGTTTAATACCTTCTACAGCGCAAAAGTCTTTAAAATGTTGGGAGACATACTCTCCACCATTTTCACTATGCAAGGCCTTTATTTTCTTTCCAGATTCTTTCTCTGCAAGGCTTTAAAATCACAAAAACTCAAGAAGGTCTAATCCTTCTTTTGCATAAATTAGATCCAGCATCTATGAGAAAAATCATCAATAAAAATAACATAGTACCTTTGTTTAGCAGTGGAGGTTGTAGAGAAAGGTCCACATACATCTGAGTGAACTCACTCCAAGATTGCTCCAGCTCTACTGTCTCAATCCGGAAAGGAAGATCTCACATACTTACCCAAGGTACAACCTTTGCATGTAGTTGTCTGCTCCAGTTTTCCCTTGGGTAATCCAGTAGAAATCTGTTGCATGATCTTCAGGGCTCCATGGTGCAAGTGGCCCAGTCTTCTATGCCATAGCTCAAAAACATCTTGGCTCTGCACCATCTCAGCTTTGGAACTCAAAGCAGCATAGTCATCTACCTCCAGCGTGTATAGATATTTTATTCGAATCCCTATTCGCTTTGTCTGTCCAGTACCGATATGCCTCAAGAATACCTTTCCTTTAATAAAGACTACATCATAGCCTTTATCTTCTAGCATAGCGACAGACACAAGATTCTTCTTCAAACCTGGTACATACTTTACATCAGTCAGGATGAGGGGAGCTTCATGCTCCCTCTGAAACACAACCATACCTTCATCTAAAACACGGTACTTTCCATCATCACCCATCTTGATCCGCATCTGGAGATCCTTCTCCTCCAAGGTACTAAACAAATTCTTGTCACCTGACATGTGGAATGAAGTTCCACTGTCCAAGTACCACACACATCCCACCATGGATGAAACCATGCATGCGATATGTAATGCCCCACTTAAATCTTATCCTACAAATTTTGTTAATGTTTACATTATCTAAAAATATTGAGAAATATAGGTCTAATATAAAATTCATGATTTCCATTCTCCACTTACCTTCTCAAATTGAATATTGGGTAGAATTTGGTCTCCTTCCATTATTTCAAAATGTATGTATTCATTTCACATTACCCAATGTACCCTCACATTTATTAAGGAGAAGACATGGTCCTCTCCATGTAATTACATTTCACATTCCCCAATGTACCATCACATTTACTTGGGAGAAGACATAGTCCTCTCCAACTCATTATCAATATATATATTCATTTCACATTACCCAATGTACCCTCACATTTATTAAGGAGAAGACATGGTCCTCT
>APFE030185737.1:0-54616 GCA_000404065.3 Pinus taeda
GGACCTATGTGTTGAATTGCAGTGAGCTCAAGAAGCTTATATTGAGGGAATTTCACGTAAATACATACTTTGGTCATCCAAGATATCATAAGACGTTGACGAGATAAAGAAGTTCTATTATTGGCTGAATATGAAGAAGGATGTGGTCAAGTTCGTGGCTAGATGTTTAGATTGTTAGTAGGTAAAGGCATAATTCAAGCATCCAGGTGGTCTACTACTGCCTATTGCGATTATGTAATGGAAATGTGAGGTCATTTCCATGGATTTCATCACAAGTCCTACAAGGATAGTGAAGTAACATGATTATATTATAGTCGTGGTTGACAGGTTGAGCAAGGTAGCTCACTTCATTATAGTGAAGACTAGATATTTCGCCAGTGAGGTAGCACAGGTGTTCATCAGAGAGATAGTGAGACTGCATAGTGCCCTAAAGAAGATTGTGCCGGAAAGGGATGGGAAGTTCACTTACAAGTTTTGGAAGGAGCTATTTGTAGGCTTGGGTATAGAGTTGGCCTTCAGTATAACTTATCATCAACAAACAGATGGTCAAACGGAGAGGGTCAACATGATTTTGGAGGATATGTTGAGGATGTACATGATGCACCAACAAAGGAAATGGGAGGAGTATCTTTCGTTGGTTGAGTTCGCATACAACAATGGTTATCAGGAGTCATTGAGGATGAGCCCTTTCAAGGCATTGTATGGGCGGAGTTGTAATACTCTTATCAGTTGGAGTGATCAATTGAATAGGGTACTTATTGGACCACATATGTTGGCAGACATGGAGCAAGAAATGCAGGTTATAAAGAGGAATCTAAAGGCATCGCAAGATAGGAAAAGGAGCTATGCAGATAGGAATAATTTGTTCAAGGAGTTTCAGGTTGGGGAGCATGTGTATTTGCGCATCAAGACCAAGAAAATATATTTGAGGACTAGTTCACGTGCCAAGTTGGCACCACGGTATTGCAGACCTTTTGAGATCCATGAGAGGATTGGACCAGTGGCATATCAACTTACATTGCCTCCAACAGTGAAATTCCATGATGTTTTCCATGTTTCATTGCTTAAGAAGTATATAAAGGATGTTGATCATGTTATTGATTGGTCTATATTGCAGGTGGAGCAAGAAGGAGAGTTCTAGTCGGAGCCTTAGTGCATATTGCAACGGAAACATCTCATGCTCAAGAACAGAGCCATAAAGCAAGTTAAAGTGCAGTGGAAGTGCTTTGGGCCTAAAGAAGCTACATGGGAGATGGCAGATTAGATGTGGGCCCTATATCCTTCATTGTTTGCCGGTTGAGGCAAAGTAGTTTTGGTTTGATGTTGGTATATGTTTGGCATATGTCTTGCTGATGTTTTGTTATATGTATACGGATGTAAATACTGCCAATCTAAGTTATAAAGCTCCAATAAGTGATATGGGTGTCATATTATTGTGTTTGTTATATTGTCATGTTGTCACGATGTTTTGTTTTTAAGAAGGTCTTTCATTGTAAATATTACAACGAGCTAAGTTATAAAGATCCATGGGCAGTATGTTTGCTTTTCAGTGCTCTTGCTAAGGTCATGGTGTGGTTTAACACCAAGGACGGTGTTCCCCCAAGGGGGAGGGTTCTTTAACAACCCCGGTGAAAAGTTCATGTAATAAAGGTTAATAAAGGCAAAATAAGACCACAATTAGGGGACACTTATTAGAAGTTGGGTGTTGGGCAAAGATATCCTAGTGGGCATCACTGAATGTGTGTTTTGGCTAAGGAAAATTGGAAAAGGCTGAGACAAAGGCATTAAAAGGAAAAAAGGCATTTTTGGCACATTTATTTATGAAAATAAAGGAAATTAGGAGAAAAGTAAGGTGAAAGGTCATAGGTTGGATGTGAGGAGGAAATTGAAGGAAAATAATGGAAAATGAAGAAAATAGAGGCCTCATTAATAGAAAGGCTTATGACGATCAGTGGGCAAGATTTTGCTAACCTTTTGTCAAGTTCAAGTTTGGAGCTCTCTCTTCATTCTCTCTCTCTGACTCTCTTGGTCACTTAGAGTTTTCTTGGAGCACTCTAGCTTTGGATCAAGGAAGGAAAAGCAAGGAAAGCAAGGATCAAGGAAGAAGAGCAGGATCAAGCAACTTCAGTAGGCATACTTGCAGGTAACCTTTTGCATGTGTGAATTCCTAGCTAGTTTAGACATGCGTGGCTTTGCATGTTGGTGTATGGTTCTCTTGCTGTCGGTGGCATGGTTTTGCCAGGTTATGACATTGGTTTTCAACCTATCCTTGCCTTTTTCCAAATGCCATGGTGTTAGGGTGTTTAGTACGGTTTTTGAGATTTGGTTTGCTAGATGGATTTCAAAATCCAGGGCATAGGTGGTCTCAAGTTTCATTCCCAAAGGCCTAGGAATCCCTTGATTGGTTTTGGCGGGATGCACGGTAAAGCCTGAGGGAGATGTCTCGTTTTAAGGCATAATGATGTGGGTTTGGATTGCAGTAAAGTTTGAGAGGTAAGGAGACAAAAAATTCCTCAAGGATAGTAATGGATTTCGAATTCCATTCTAAGTTTTGTTTGGTTGTGATCGGAGCACCGACTTTGATGTGATCACGATTTGATGAGGGTGGAGGTTGTTTAACCTATGGATTCCCTGAGTTGTTCTTAGATTGGTTGTTATATGAGATCCCACATTCATGCTTGGAATATGGCAGAGGGGTGACTGGTTGAAAGAGGGATTTGGTTCAGCCACGTCTTTCGTCGGGTGGTACATGGAAGTCCCGAACCTGGTTGGATTTGCCTATGATTAATAAAATCTAAGACTGATTACTTTTGAACTTATTTATATGTGGATTTAATGGTTTTCTTATCTCCGGTATTTACATGGTTTTATGCTAGTTATAAGCATGGTTAAATGACTGGTTCATGTCATGGTTATTTCATGCATTCACTTGTACCTATTAAATGGATGGATGCAAGACCTAATTGATGATGTAGTAGTTCAATGGAGAAGGAGGTGATCCCCCTGGTTATGTTTCATAAGCTTTTTTTTTTTTCCCAGTCATTTATGCTTTGTCTTGTATCCTAAACCTGTAGGTTGCATTGATGCCAAGTGTTTGACAGAATGTCAGTCTCCACTGGGGATGCTCAGGCCTAGTAGTGAGGTTGGTTTTGATTGATCAACATTGTTATCACGTCTTTAATGAATTGTGAAGGTTGTAGCAGTATTTGGGCAAAGGTCAGGATTCTGGCTAGAAAAGTGGTTTAAATCCTGGGGTCACTGGCACATAACTGACAATTTTGGTCTACAGTCACTGGAAGGCAGGCCTGTGATAGTGAATTTAGGTTGCTGGTTGCTCCCTTGCCCATAGCATGAGAGCGACTATGGCCTAAGATATCTAGAACAATAGTGGGACCCAGGGACAAGTTGTCAAAGTGGTTGACTTATCGCCTAAGGGTTTTGTCGAAGATGTTGGATGACTGTTGATGTTCTGTCGATTCCACATCCTTAAGGTCACATAGGAGGTTGAATTTGATCATAGTAGCTTCTCGTCTCATGTTTACCCTGGTTGTCATGGTTACTTTGGGTATACCTAGGGGGTGCTACACATTTATTATTGTCTATTTGGATGATATACTGGTATATAGTGCCACATGGAAGGAGCATATGCCACATTTGGCGCAAGTGTTGGAAACATTGAAGAATCACAAACTGTTAGAAAATCCTAAGAAGTGTGAGTTTGAGAAACAACCTTTGGTGTATCTGGGGAATGTGATCGGTGGAGGAGAGTTGAAGATATAACCTTCAAAGATGGAGACCATCATGAAATAGTTGGTGCCTACTAATGTTTTTGAGGTCAGGAGTTTCATTGGGCCAGCACAATACCTGAGGAAATTTATAGCAGCAGTAGCAACACTGCTACATGCCATAACAACAAGCGGCAAGAGTTTCTAATGGGGAAAAGGTCAGCAAAGTGATTTTGAAGAGATAAAGAAGAAGATCAGTTAAGCACCTATTTTGGCATTACCAAACTTGCAGTGACCCTTTGGAGCAAAGACATATGCAAGTGGGTATGTTATAGGAGTTGTCTTGATGTAGAGAGGAAGGCCTACATGTTACCATTCTGAAGTTTTTCATGGGGAAGTTCTTAACTACCCTACCTACGATAAGGAGCCTGATGCCATGGTGTAAGATGTGAAGAAGTGGAAGCACTATCAAGTGGTGCGTTGTGATTGGTTAATGGTTTTGATGATTTGGCTCGTTTTCACTGGTTGGGGGATGGACCAATGAGGAGGGGACATGTGGAAAGCCCCGAGGTCGCCACATGTCCCTTCGCAAAGGGTGGGCTATTGATGTGCAGTGGTAAGAAAAATTATGGGTAGGTCGGTGGAGTCAAACCCACAACCTCGCCCGAATAAACTCTGCGACTTACTGTTCTACCCGTGCTTTGTGACTTAACATGTTATGGTTACAAAACAGATGCATTGTGATTGGTTAATGGTTTTGATGATTTGGCTTGTTTTCACTGGTTGGGGGATGGACCAATGAGGAGGGGACATGTGGCAAGCCCCGAGGCCGCCACATGTCCCTCCGCAAATGGCGGGCTATTGATGCGCAGTGGTAAGAAAAATTATGGGCAGGTCGGTGGAGTCAAACCCATGACCTCACCCGAATAAACTCCGCGACTTACTGTTTTACCCGTGCTTTGTGACTTAACATGTTATGGTTACAAAACAAATATAAAGTGTTAACGTTTTGCGGTTGGGGGGAGGAGAGAGCCAGCGCCCTCCCATCTAAACACAACCTTGAATATTGATGGATAACGGTTTACGGTTAACGAAAAAAACTACCAGATTAACCGCGACATTACCACTCACATGTGACACCTCCACTAAACTGCAGACTAACAGTTAATATAACCATGCCATTAAAACACATTTAAATGCGCTAATACATGTTTAATATTTAATTAAAATGTGAGTTTAGTATGGTGGGCACTTCTAGCGGACCGAAAAATTCAGGGGTTTCTCCAAAATTAGCGGGACTAACTGGATTTCCTCCAGTTTTAGTGGAGTTTTACTAGGAGAAATTGATTTTGCCATAACTTATACAAAATTCGACCAAATTGGGATCAGGAAAAGGCATTCCTAGGTGATTTTGATGTTCTGAGCACATTGAAGCAAGTCCCAGGAGAAGTAGAGCATTGTAAACAAAACTTTTTCCATTTTGAGCTAATACAGATGCCCAAGCCATGAAATATGGACGAAGGAGATGTAGCCGAGGAGGGGTGAACTCCTTCATCAAAACACTGTGTTAAGTGTTCATTTTTTGATGTACATTTGTTTGCTATCATTCGGTACTTTACTTTCATGCTATTTTTCTCATGAATTCAACATAAAACTTGAGAAAATTTACGTGTTCATTCACAAACACCATAAAGGAAACCTATGCACATGAAGCAAATGATAAGCAATTGTTTTAAGTTCTGAAGTTGAAATTAGCTCAAAAAAATTAAGATTCAACAACAGATCAAGTTGGTATCAGAGCAAAGGTTATTTTCTTGATTTCTTGCGTTTTGTGCAAGTAGGGTTTTAATGGTTGCAAATTTGTGATGCTTACAAGGTTAAAGTTGCAGAGAGGAGAAGGGAAACTATTGGTTGCAACTCCTGAGGTAATGCCCAAAAGAAGGAGTGCCACAAGGCCACAATATCCACCCAAAGTTCCAATCCCAGCTACACTTGAAACACCTCAAGTTTTACCTTCAATTGGGATTGAGGAGGTATAAGGAGTACCAGAAGTTAATCTTGAATCCAAAGCCATCATGTCTGGAGTAGGACAGACTAAAGGTCTTTCAGAAGAGGAAGCATTCAAGAAAGCTTTCTATGACTTAACTTACATGTTTAGAGTCCTATATGAAGAGAGGAATACTAGAATGGTTGGAGAGAGTTCTAAGTCTCGACATGGAGAGGGAAGCTCAAGAGATAAAAAAGATGAAAAGAAGGATTCAAAGGGTAATGGAGGAAATCCTCCACCATATCCACCATCTTCATCATCTTCCTTATCCTCATCATCTCAAACAACATCAACTTCCACTTCCACCACAAAAACTGTTCATACTCATTCAAAAACCCCAAAGGAAAAAACTCCCTTACTCAAATTGGATATTAAGTTTGAACTTCCCATGTACAATGGTGAGGTCAATGCAGAAAAGATAGACAATTGGATTTGACAATTGGAGGTTTCTTACATAATTCAAAACCTTCAAGAAGATGACATAAAAATCCATTTGGCTTCATTGAGGCTAGAAGGAGCATCACTAGTCTAGTGGGAAGCAACGACTCAAGAGGAAATGTGAATTCATGGTAAGATATCCATTTCTTGGGTTGAATTTGTTTCTTCAATTAAAAGGCAGTTTTATCCTTTAGCCTATATGAAAACAACCATTATGAGTTAGCAAAATTTTAGGCAACTCAAGGGCCAAACAGTTCAATACTATACCCAAGAGTTTAGGAAAAGGGCTTTGTTGTTAGGAGTAAACTTGAATTCCCAAGATACACTCTTGAAATATATTGAGGATTTACATTCCTACTTAAAACAAACTATCCTTATGTTCAATCCAAGAAATTTAGATGAGGTATGTGTTCAAGCCATGCATCTTGAAGCAAGAGGAAAGAACATTCATGAAGAGGGTAGTAAGAAGAAGTCATTCAAGGGTAAGGAGAAAGAGAAGGGTGGAAAATGGAAGGGAAATAAGAATGCAAGTGTAAATAAAGAAGGGAAGAAAACTATATGCCAACATTGTTCCAAAGCGGGGCATGTTGAAACCCACTGTTGGAAATTACATCCCGAACTAGGGCCTAAGAAACCAAACAATAAGGGAAAACAAAAGACGACAACTACCACACAACATCATCTTGGATCCGGTTCTGGTGACGAGACCAGATTTTAGCCATGGTCACAAAAGGAAAAGAAGCTATTGCAAGCACTAGTTCCTCACATAGTCACAACAACACTCCAAATGAAGAATTGCGAATAGAGTTGTTCCATGTAAGGGTAATTTCAAATCATACAAAGATTGATGAATTATTTGATAGTGAGTCACAATCAAACTTAATTTCAGAAGACTTGGTCAAAAAGCTAAACCTTGAAATTGTACCTCATCACAAGCCATATCCCTTGGGTTGGATAGTCAATAATGCAAATTTATGGGTTACAAGGAAATGCTTATTCAAGTTTTCCATTACTGAAAAATTCATTGATGAAGTTGAGTTAGATGTAGTTCCACTTGACATCTCAGGAATCATTATGGGGAGCCCATATTTGTATGATAGGAAAGAGGTATTTTATCACCATGAGAACAAATATCTGTTGCTCAAGGATGGAGTGGAGTATATTATGAGAGCCCATCGCAAAAAGTTAAACATTTCTTTGGTTAATGCAGGGTAGATGAAGAGACTAGTAAATGCAAGTAAAAATTTTGTGCTTCTTATGATCAAGAAAAAAAAATGATAATGATAATGAATCTTTTGAAGGTTGTGATGATAAATTAAAATCTGATTTGTTTGATGTGGTAAGCAAGAATGGCGAGATGTTTCAGGAACCAAAGGGGTTACCTCCCAAGAGGGGAATTCAACATGAGATACAGCTGCAGCAGGATGTTCCACTTCCAAACATTGGCATGTATCTCATGCTTAATCACAAAGAGCATTGGAAATACCAAAAAACAAATTCAAGAATTGTTGGTTGAAAAAAGGGTATCACACGCTCATCTTACTTCGCCATGTGGTTCTCACCCATTGTCTTGGTGCCAAAGAAGGATGGGACTTGGCGCATGTGTGTGGATTTCCATGCACTGAACAAAATAGCAGTAAAGAATCATTATCCACTCCCAAGAATTGATGATTTGCTTGATTAATTGAGGTATGCAAAGTATTTCACTAAGTTAGACTTACAAAGTGGTCATCGTCAAGTTAGAATAACTGAAGAGGACATTTGGAAAACCACATTGAAAACTAAACAAGGATTGTTTGAGTGGCTTGTTATGCCTTTCGGTCTTACCAATGCTGCTCCAGCTACTTTCATGAGAGTTATGAATGATGTATTGAGACCATTTCTAGATGACTTTGTCATTGTTTACTTAGATGATATTCTCATAGTCAGCAAACCCAGAGATGAACATGTCATGCATGTGAACAAAGTACTCAATGTCTTGAGAAAAGAACGGTTGTTTTTAAAGATGTCAAAGTGTGAATTTGACAAGACTTCTTTAGTGTATTTGGGACACATTGTTGGGGGAGGTGAGCTGAAGATAGACCCCTCTAAGGTTGAGGTCATTCTGAATTGGCCCAAGCCCAATACAATTACAGAGGTAAGAAGCTTTCTTAGGGGAACACAATATTGGAGGAAATTTATTCATATTTTTTTCTTCCATTACAGCTCCACTACATGCATTGACTAGTGTCAAGAAAGTCTTCCATTGGGGAGATGTACAATAGAAATCATTTGATGCTTTAAAACAAAAGATCAGTTTAGCACCGGTATTGGCTCTTCCGGATCTTAGTCAACCATTTGAGATTCAAACAAATGTTAGTGATTACACCATGGGAGCAGTTCTTATGTAGCATGGTAAGACCATTCCATTTCATTATGAAATTTTTAATGGTGATGTGACTAACTATCCCACTTATGACAAAGAACTTTACACATTGGTAAAAAGTGTCAAAAAAATTGAAAAACTACTTGATGGGGAAGGAGACCATTATCCATACAGACCATCAACCATTGCAGTACTTACAGTCACAGTGAAAGTTGCAGCAATCACGACACTTCAAATGGATTGGTTTTCTACAACAGTTTCATTTGGTTATCTAGTACAAAAAGGAATCTATAATAAGGTACCTGATATACTTTCTAGGCCTATTGTAAATTCATTTATTATACTCAAGCACAATTCAGTTTTACATGAAAGTTACATTGAGAAATATGCATATGATAATGACTTTCAAGATGCATATGCAAGCTTGAGGCAAGGAAACCAAATTGAAGAGTTAGATTACCATGTGCATAACAGTTTGTTGTATCACTTGGGCAAGTTATATATTCCGTAGGGAGAAATAAATAGTATCATAAGGGAGGTGCACACTTCATTGATTGATCGACACTTTGGTGTAGCCAAGACAATAACTAATCTCCAAAGGTATTGTTATTGGCCACACATGTTTGATAATGTATCTTGTTTCATTAGCGGATGTTCTTTGTGTGCAACAAGTAAGCCTAGAAATAGGAAACTAGGATTTTACACTCCACTTCTGGTACCTTCATGTCCATGGGAGAATATCTCAATGGATTTTGTAGGAGGTCTTCCATTGTCAAAGAAAGGTCATGATTACTTGTATGTAGTTGTAGACAGGTTCAACAATATGTGTATTCTAACACCATGTAAAAAGCAAATTACAATTGAACAAAAAACTCATATTTTCTTTCAAGATATTTGGGTTCGTTTTGGTCTTCCTACTTCCATTGTAAGTGATTGAGATTCTCGATTTGTTGGGAAATTTTGATCAAATTTGTGGGATACGATGGACACTAAGTTGAAGAAGAGTACAACCTTTCATCTACAAACAGTTGGAAAAACCGAGGTGGTCAACATGACAGCCATTCATCTTCTTAGAGGATATTGCAGCAAACATTCATTGTGAGATGGACAATTGCATTACAACAGTAAGCATTCCTCCACAAACACATTGCCATTTGAGGCATGTTTTGGGTACTTGCCAAGAACGCCATTGGACTTCATCTTTGAGAAATATGTTGCCATTGATGGTCATAGTGACATCGATAAGGCAAGGAGTTCACTTGAGCAAATCAGTTGGTAATCACACAGTGTAAGAACAACTTGAAAAAAGTCAAAGAAGCTACAAGGCAAGGCATGACAAACATCGTGTCGATCATAAATTTCAAGTTGGAGACAAAGTTTGGTTATATATTAGCAAAGAGAGACTTCAAGGGGAAGGTAAAAAGCTAAAGCCAATCCATTATGGTCCTTTTAAAATTATGGAAAAGTGTGGTAACAATGCATTTAAGCTAGATTTGCCTCCTTATATGCAAATATACTCTGTTGTTAATGTTGAGAATTTGATATTGTTGAGCCTCCTTTGATTGATGATCAAGTTGAGCATGTTTAGCTGCCATCAATAGATGATTTCTTGTCAAAATATCTTGATGAACTTCAGCAAGATCTCATACTTAACCGAAGAACCAGAACATTGAAGAGAGGAAATGTCGAATACCTTTGAGTGGGACTGAAGGGAAAAAATCGTTCTAAAGCCAAATGGATGCAGATCGAGAAGGTGAGGGAATTATACCCTCACCTGCTGAACAATTGATAGTATCTTTTGGGGTCCAAAATGTTGAAATTTCTAAGTCTAGCACGTTAGAAATTATTCTTGCATTATCTGGTTTATTTCTCCTACTTGTTTATTACCCAACAAGTTATTTAACCATATAAATATTGAAAATAAACATGAATGTTGTCTCAATCATCTACAAATCAACAAATGAAAATAACAAACAAACACACAAGGAACACCATTATTTTTGGACAATCGTCCTTGGAAAATCCCAACTTGGGAAAACCAGTGCATTAGTTTTGAGGGTTTTATGATTAACCATCTCTCTTGAGTACAACTAGGGTGCCAAATTGGCTCACCCAACAAAGATATCTATCTGGCAGTAATACCTCTCTCCGTATGCAGATATTCAGCAAGTCTGCTCCACGAAAATCTCTCCAACACTTCCCTGAGGCTAAGCATAAGCCCTTCTAGCCTCTACATCACTCAGAAACCCCCTGCTTCTACCTTCTGCTATTCTACATTGGCTCTTTAGCCTTCTGCGTCACACACACATGCCCTGCTAGCCTCTGCGCGGTCACTCTGGCCCTTTGCGTGGCTCCTGCTGGCTCTGTGTAGCCTCCTTAGTCTTTGCATTGGTCCTTCGACACTATCTCTACCTCTCTCCTATGCACTCACTGCCCCTTGCTGCAACTTTGATCACTTGTTCGAATTTTCTCAGCAAACCCTACTCCAGAAAATCGAACTAAGTGATCAAACTTGGTGTGTCTCCAACTGACCTTCAAGCCTCCTCTTATACTTTTTCTGCTGAGTCTTCAACTACCGACATTAAATCTGTAATCAATGACAAATATTATATTTGGCTTGATCCATGTCATTTAGAACATTCTCACCCAGTTTTATATTAATACCCATTAATATTTTAATTTTCCTAAGTTTAGACTTAAGAACTACATTAAAAATATTAATTATTTTAGTATCTCTCTAACTGGGTGGAATTTCCTAAAACCATTTATGGGTCTTGGATATCTCATGTGATTAGCCTCTCCACCAATTTTCATGGCTAGAGCACATCCTATGCTACCCCAAATCAACACTCCCTCTTAGCGAGGAATGTGCTCTAGTAATGCTCCACAACTAAACATCACCCTGATCATCTGGCACCAGTACCTGTGTTGATGCTTGGCTTGCTTCCCAACATCCTCTGCACTGCTGCCTCCTATATTGCTACCCATGGCTATGCCACTGCCACTTCTACATTTGTATTACAACTCCCTCTACATCCGTGCTATTGTTGGTTCTCTCCTCTCAACACTGCATCTGCACTGTAACTCTCTCTTAACATGTTGCATCATGCTTCCCATAGCACTACCACTACCACTGTTGCACTGTAACTCAGTTACTGAGAAGTAAGTAACTGATCTACCCAAATATTGACATCCTTGTCAGGCTAGAAGCCCCTTGATGCTGAAGCTACCTCTGTTGCTATCCTCTACTCCCTCTATTGCCTCTGTGCTGCTACAACGCCTCTATGACTCTTGCACCACTGCAACCATCTCTGTACCTTTCTGCACTCCTACAACCACCTCTATGTCTCTTGCACAACTACAACCCTCACTACACTGCCAAAGACCACTACACTCTAGCACTGCCTTGTCGCCCCATCCACATATTGCTTCTACCGACATTCGTCATCCTTCTACTGCCTCTCAGGGCTTCCGTAGCCAGATGTGATCCAAGAGTTTGGGTACCTCAAGGATCTTGCCCCTCATATTTTATAGTCCTCCTTACTACAGTTCGATGTCACCCCACCTGTTCTCTATAGGTGCATGAGCACTCATGGCACAATCGTCATCCATCTCGACTTCTTTCTCTGCCTTAGCCGGAGCTGGCTTGGAGTCATAAGCCTCTCCCTTATTATTCTTCCTGGGACACTCGATTGCATAATGGCCCAACTCCACACAATGGAAGCACTTTACCTTAGAGATTTCCTTCTTCCTCCTCTTCCCTTGTCGCAGATGCTAGAGCCGCATCCTCCTATTCCTCTTTCTTGATTCAACCTCCTTTTGTTGCTACTTCCTGCCTTGGTCAACTGTCTCATCTCTTCTTGGCAAAGATATGCCCACATATTCCCATCCTGTAAGATCAACTCTGCCCAAAATTCTTTGGACAAATGTCTCCCAATCCTCGGAGACTGCATTCAGGGCGATCCTCACCATGAACTCCTAATCCGGTGTGGCCCCTATGGAAGTAAGTTGGTCCCGAATCTCTTGCAACCTGCTAAGGTATGGATCTATATGCTCCCCCTTCTACATCTGATACATTTGCAGCTGATCCTCCATCAACATCTTCCTCTGCATAGAAGTGCCCGGATACAATGTCGTCAAGGTATCTCACATCTCCTTTGTCATGTTCTTCTCGGTAATATGCAGTATCACATGATCCTTTACCCCGTCAATGATCCAGGTTCGAGTGTCACAAAGGACCCTTCCAAGACCTTTTACTTTTGTGATGTGTTAAATTACATTTAAAAAAAAAAACATAAATGAATACAGGTGCATGTTGTAAAGAAGAGGAACACGACGATCATCAACACATGAAAACATAAGGCGTTGATAACGGAGTTCGTCCAAGAGGGACTACATCTCCAGGCCCCGGTGTCAAGATGGTGTAGACTGTTGCATTAAGTGCTATCAATAGTGATGATGTACATAAGAGATGATGTCACTATCATACAAGGAAAATTCCCTCACGCGGGAGTGGCTCTAAGAGATGTTCCACTACAGGAATTCTTAGTCAAAGGACTCCTCAATATGACACAAAAAACTCATGCATGAGGAGAATCTCGCCAACATGACATAAAAGGGATCTCAAAACAAACATGCATGGCGAAACATGAGTATTCCATCAAAATACAACAAAGGGATCTCAAAACACAACATGACAAATTATGACAATAAGTAAGTCACACAGATGATTCTGCGTCACATTAAGCAGGAACCATGAAAATGAGTAAGAAATAGGATCCCACATCAAGCATCAACCGGGACCTGTGCAACACAATACATAGCAAAATAAGTACATGAATACACTGCATATACCTCACATCCAAGGGCCATTTGAAGAAGTGGATGGCAAACTGCTGAAGTTGTTCGTGCCATCAATCTCACGGCATCAATTGCATGGAAATTGTTGCTCGCATATGAATGCTGACACCTGCATTCCACTTAGAAAAGTGGCTGAAGAATAGAATGAGCAAATGAGAAATCTGAATGCACCATCAGATTTGTGGTGTCGAATAGTGCAAAATCAATTGTCCAATTTTTGAATTCTGAGAAGTTGAGAATCTGGGGCTCAAGGAGTCTTTTAGATTCCTCAAAGATTCTGCTCCATGGGTGGACTAGAAATCTACAACTCCAAAGGAGAATCTGACCTAGCCATTGCGATCCCTGTGGAAAACCATGAAAAATGACTGTAAACTTGAATAAATTCCAACACGGAGAAAAATTACCTCCCCAAGAAAATTTCAAGGATCATGGTTCCGCTCCCTATTTTTGCAGCGATCATGGTTCCACCCTCATATTGAAAATGGTCGAAAAATGCAGAACTATGATGGAGACACGGACATCACCATTGTGTTCTTGGCGTTGAGAAGTGCTGAAACCATATAAAATTTGTAAAAATATGACAAAGTGAAATTTCACTCCACCTGTAAAATGTTACCTCGAACTACGTGCCAAGATTCTACCTCCTCTATCTCGAAATCCGTGCCCGCTCCTGGTTCCTCCATCTATCCCAGTGCACTGAAAGAAACTGGGTTTATAAATGATTCTATGGGTGGATTACCCAATGAAATGGTTTAGGTGGACTGGTATAATGGGTAAATGGTTGAGGAGGGGCCGGGGGATCAAATCCCGCCCCTCCTTCTTTTTTTTTTTTTTTTTTTTTTTTTTTTTTACAAACTGAAACGAATTATGAATGGGGGGTCGGGTCTGCATTGGGCGGCCCGCCCCCATAACTCCGTATCCACTTGGCTTATTAACGTTGGCACGGTAGCATATTACGTGAGTTGACCGTAGTTTTTGGTGGTGGTACCACACAATATTTACGAGTTGTTCTTGTTTTATGGGCACGTACTATTTATGGGGCCGGCCACGTGGGCCGGGCAGGTTTGACCTCCACTGGTACCCTTAACCATTTCCGTCGTTGCATTTTTTTGTGTGTGTGTGAAGTTTGTTGGGGTGTGGGCCGAGTCCACCGGAGGTGGCTTGCGCACCCCCCTAATACTTGGTTCAATGTTCATGTGGTGTGGGTGGAGGGCTCAGCGGGGTGATGGCCACCGAGCCAAAATTTTTAATTAAAATTTTGTGTAAGGTTTGGGGTAAGGCCGACGGGGGTCATGGCTCGTCGACCTTATATAAAAATTTTGTAATGTAGTTTTTGGGGTGGCGGGGGTGGTGGCCCGCCACCTCATTATATATATATATTTTATATATATATATATATATTATATATAATATATATATTTATATTATATATATATATTATATATATTTAATATATATATATATATATATATATATATATATTAAAGAGGGGGTATTTTTTCAAAGTTTTAGAAAATAAGGGATATTGGGCAAATTAACGAGGCCACAATTTCGACTGATTTTGGGAGCTAGGTTTCATACCTCAGGATCAGTCAAATTATAGAACACTTAAACCTCGCCCCTAACCCAACTTTGACCAAAACTTTGATTGGCTCATTCTCCCTCATACGAGCTCGGATTGATGAACCGTTCGCACCCGCAATTAGGACGACGAGATCTATGCTCTGGTCCTGGGTTGAAATCATTTTGAACACTTTGATTTTCGTGCGTTCAAAAGCCCTCTTTGTCCTGTGTGTGTCTTTGTTTCCACCTAGATCAATAAAGGATTATGCACTTTGCCTTCAGCATTGCATCCTCATACCTTTCATTATCAGCTAATTCGACTGTGATAGCCATGGTTCTCAAGGCAAAGCCCTTGATGTGATATCTATCCAGAACAGACAGGATCATGGCCTTCTAGATGACCAAGTTGGACGCCCTATCCAACTTGTACTGATCCCTCAGTACGTTTATTACCATCTTTGCTCTACTATTAGAGTCCCTCTGAGTCTCGACTTCCCACATGGAATTTCTTTCATAGACTCCCTCTGAGTCTTGATTTCCCTCCTAGAAATCCTTCTGCCATCTGTCGAACTGCTCCTCTCTGATCCTCTTTGCAACTACAAAAATCGGATCTAGATTTCTTGGCTAGAAATCCCTCAAGGTAGTTGTTCCATCTATGCCTGGTTCTATCCTATTAGGCATTGTTTTGTTTTGACAGCAACAACACCCCCACCAGCTTCCCAATCAACAATCTTTCCACAACTTCCTAGGCCCCAGCAAGTGAAGAAACTGAGCCTCTTAGCTGTGCGCAATCCAGCCTACCTGACTGAGTAGGATGACATGGTTCCTTCTGAGCCTCTTCTGCCTATCTCTGCCTCTGCGCTGACCCTCTCTCTGGCTCAAAATGATTACATAGGCTATCTGCGTCACTGTTTCTCTACTGCTTTCTGCTTAGGAACAACTTTTTTCTCTCAAGACAGTTGTTTCTGCTGCAAATTCTCTAATTTAGCTTGTGCCTTCAGCTCTCCTGTGATCTGCAACGCTCTGATACCATGTTGAAATTTCTAAGTCTACCACGTTAGAAATTCTTCCTGCATTATGTGGTTTATTTATTCTACTTGTTTATTACTCAACAAGTTATTTAACAATATAAATACTGAAAAAAAAAACATGATTGCAGTCTCAACCGTCTATAGATCAACAACTGAAAATAACAGACAAACACACAAGGGACACCATTTTTTTGGACAATCGTCCCTGGAAAAACCAAACTTGGGAAAATCGGTGCAACAGTTTTGAGGGTTTTATTATTAAGCAACTTTCTTGAGTACAACTAGGGTGCCAAACAGGCTCACCCAACAAAGGTATATATTTGGAAGTAATACCTCTCTTCGGAAGCAGATATTCAACAAGTCTGCTTCACGAAAATATCTCCAACGCTTCTCTGAGGCTCTGTGTCACTTTGAAACCCCCTACGTCTACCTTCTGCTGCTCTGCGTTGGCTCTCTAGCCTTTTGCATCACCCACGCAGGCCCTGCTAGCCTCTGCATGGCTCCTGCTGGTTCTACCTAGCCTCCTTAGTCTTTGCGTTGGTCCTTCGGCACTATCTTTGTCCCTCTGCTATGCACTCACTACCCCTCGCTGCAGCTCTTATCACTTGTTCGGATTTTCTCAACAAACCTCGCTCCAGAAAATCGAACTGACTGATCAATCTTGGTGTGTCTCCAACTGACCCTCAAGACTCCTCTTATTCTTTTTCTGTTGAGTCTTCAACTACCGAGTTTGAATCTCTAATCATAATCTAAGATTACATTTAGCTTGATCTGTGTCATTTAGCACATTTTCACCCAGTTTTATATTACTACCCATTAATATTTTAATTTTCCTAAGTTTAGACTTAGGAACTCCATGAAAAATATTAATTATTTTAATATCTCTCTAACCGGGTGGAATTTCCCCAAACCATTTATGGGTCTTGGAGATCTCATGTTCTTTAGAATCCCCACCAATTTTCACAGCTAGAGCACATCTGATGCTACCCCAAATCAACAAGCCCTCTTAGCAAGGAATGTGCTCTAGTAATGCTCCACCACTCAACATCACCCTGATCATCCGACATCGGTACCTGTGTTGATGCTTGGCTTGCTTCCAAATATCCTCTACACTTTTTCCTCCTCTATTGCTACCCATGGCTCTGTCACTGTCACTTCTACATTTGTACTGCAGCTCCCTCTGCATCCGTGCTGTTGGTGGTTCTCTCCTCCCAACACTGCATTTGCACTGTAGCTCTCTCTCAACATGTTGCATCATGCTGCCCATAGTGCTACCACTGCCACTGTTGCATTGCAACTTAGTTACCAAGAAGTAAGTAACTGATCTACCCAAGTACTGACATCCTTGTCAAGCTAGAAGCTTCCTGATGCTGAAGCTACCTCTGCTGCTATCCTGTGCTCCCTCTGTTGCCTCTGCGTTGTTGCAACACCTCTGTGCCTCTCTCACCGATGCAACCATCTTTGTACCTCTGTGCACTACTACAACCACCTTTGTGCCTCTTGCACTATTGCGACCCTCATTGTGCTTCCAGAGACCAGTGCACTCTAGCACTGCCTTGTCGCTCAATCCGCATCTTGCTTCTACCGACATTCGTCATCCTG
Organism: Pinus taeda; assembly: GCA_000404065.3. Classification (NCBI taxonomy): domain Eukaryota; kingdom Viridiplantae; phylum Streptophyta; class Pinopsida; order Pinales; family Pinaceae; genus Pinus; species Pinus taeda. Next base: position 17,632 of record APFE030185737.1, read on the forward strand.
CTATCGTCTCATGGGGCTCCCGTAGCCGGATGTGATCCAAGAGTTTGGGTAAGTCAAGGATCCTGCGCCTCATCTTTTGTAGTCCTCTTGACTACAACTCGATGTCACCCCACCTCTTCTCTAGAGGTGCATGAGCACTCATGGCACAGTTGTCATCCGTCTCGACTTCTTTCTCTGCCTTAGCCAATGTTGCCTTGGAGTCAGAGCCTCTCCCTTATTCTTCTTCCTAGGACACTCAATTCCATAATGACCTAGCTCCCCACAATGGAAGCACTTTACCTTCAAGATATCCTTCTTCTAGCTCTTCCCCTGTTGTCCCATAGATGCCAGAGCCTCATCCTTCTCCTCCTCTTTCTTGATTCAACCTCCTTTTGCTGCTACTTCTCGCCTTGGTTAACCGTCTGATCTCTTCTTGGCAAAGAGCTGCCCACATCTCCTCCCATCTTGGGAGATCAACTCTACCCAAAATGATTTGGACAAATGTCTCCCAATCCTTGGAGACTTCATTCAGGGCGATCCTCACCATGAACTCTTGACCTGGTGTGGCACATATTGAAGTAATTTGGTCCCGAATCTATTGCAACTTGCTGAGGTGTAGATCTATCTTCTCCCCCTTTTGCATCTAATACATCCACAACTGATTCTCCAACAACATCTTCCTTTGCACAGAAGTGCCCTGAAACAATGTCGTCAAGGTATCCCACATCTCCTTCTCGTGTTCTTCTAAGGAATATGCGGTATCACATGATCCATGACCCCATCATGGATTATGCACTTTGCCTTTGCGATTGCATCCTCATACCTTTCATTATCAGTTGGGTCGACTGGGATAGCCACAGTTCTCAAGGCGAAGCCGTTGATGCGATGTCTATCTAGAACAAATAGGATCCTGACCTTCTAGATGACAAAGTTGGATGCCCCGTCCAACCTATCTTGATTCCTCAGTCCGTTCATTGACATCTCTGCTCTTCTACTGGACTCCCTCTAAGTCTTGACTTTCCTCCTGAAAGTTCTTTCCTTGACTCCCTCTAGGTCTTAATTTCCCTCTTGGAAATCCTCCTTCCAACTGTCGAACTGATCCTCTGCGATCCTCTTTGCAACTGCAAAACTCGGATCTTGATTTCTTGGCTAGAAATCCCTCAAGGCAGCAGCTCCCTCTACCTTGGTTCTGTCCCATTAGGTATTGTTCTGTTTTGACAGCAACATCACCCCCACCAACTTCCCAATCCACAATCTGCCCACAACTTCCTAGGACCCAACAACTAAATAAACTGAGCCTCTTAGCTTTGTGAAATGCCGATAAGGCCGAATCGCTCCTTTGTCCATCTACGTCAAGCCTACCTGACTAAGTAGGATGACGTGGCTCCTCGTGAACCTCTTCTGCCTTCCGGTGCGCTGGCCTCTTTCTGGCTCGAAATGATGACGCAAGCTCTCTACGTCACTCCTTCTCTACTGCTTTATGCTTAGGAACAACTTCTATCTCTCGGGACAGTTGTTTCTGCTGCAAATTCTCTGATTTAGTTGGTGCTTTTAACTCTCTTGTGATCTACAATGCTCTGATACCATGTTGAAATTTCTAAGTCTAACACATTAGAAATTATTCCTGCATTATCTGGTTTATTTCTCCTACTTGTTTATTACTCAACAAGTTTTTTAAACCTATAAATACTAAAAATAAACACGAATGCAGTCTCAACCATCTACAGATCAACAACTGAAAATAACAGACAAACACACAAGGGACACTGTTATTTTTGGACAACCATCCTTGGACAAACCCAACTTGGGAAAACTAGTGCAACAATTTTGAGGGTTTTATTATTAAGCAGCTTTCTTGAGTACAACTAGGGTGCCAAACTGGCTCACCCAACAAAGATATCTATCTGGTAGTAATAGCTCTCTTCAGAAGCAGATATCAGCAAGTATGCTCCACAACATCTCTCCAATGCTTCTCTAAGGATCTGCATCAGCCCTCTTGGCCTCTGCGTCACTCTGAAACCCCCTGCTTTTGCCTTCTATTGCTCTGCGCTGAATCTCTAGCTTTCTGCGTCACCCACGTAGGCCCTGCTAGCCTCTGCGCAGTCACTCTGGCCCTTTGCGTGGCTCCTGTTGGCCTGCGTAGCCTCCTTAGTCTCTGTGCTGGTCCTTAGGCACTATCTCTGCCTATCTGCTATGCACTCACTGCCCCTCGGTGCAACTCTAATCACTTGTTTGAATTTTCTCATCAAACCCCGCTCCAGACAATCGAATCGACTGATTAATCTTGGCGTGTCTCCAGGTGACCCTCAAGTCTCCTCTTATACTTTTTTTGTTGAGTCTTCAAAGACTGAGATTAAATCTCTAATTAACGACTAAGATTAGATTTGGCTTGATCCATGTCATTTAGAGCATTCTCACCCAATTTTATATTAATACCCATTAATTTTTTAATTTTCCTAAGTTTAGGCTTAGGAACTCCATTAAAAATATTAATTATTTTAATATCTCTCTAACCGGGTGGAATTTCCCCAAACCATTTATGGGTCTTGGAGATCTCATGTGTTTTAGCCTCTCCACCAATTTTCATGGCTAGAGCACATCCGATTCTATCCCAAATCAACACAAAAGTCTTCCAATGGGGATGAATGATCAGGTGCTCAATATTTAGGTCAAAAATCAAAGTTCTAAGAATTGCTCAAAACATGAATGACTGCGTCTGTCTCGGCGATACGATCTCAATGCAACTCATTTCACTCCAAATCGAGCTCGTATGAGGAAGATATCACATTCTGTCCGCTTTGCGAAACAAAAGATTAAAAAAAAAGGTACAGTCAACAATCCGTACTGCTTATGTGGCAGGTGACTGGGAAGTTCAACGGGATGGTCAATGTCCAGTAAGGACTCGCGAAGTGGTGCATTATGGTTTGTTAAATGTTTTGATGATTTGGCTCGTTTTCATTGGTCAGAGGATGGACTAATGAGGAGGGGACAAGTGGCAAGCCCGGAGGCTGCCACGTGTCCCTCCCCAAAGGTCGGGCTATCGATGCACAGTGGTAAGCAAAATTATGGGAATGTTGGCGGGGTCGAACCAACCACCTTTCCTGAACAAACTCCATGATTTACCATTCTACCCATGCTTCGTGACTTAACATGTTATGGTTACAAAATAGATATAAAGTGTTAACATTTTGCGATTAGGGGAGGAGGGAGCCAGCTCGCGGGTCAGCCCCCTCGCATGTGAACACAACCGTGAATACCAATGGATAACGGTTTATGGTTAACCAAAAAAACCACCATATTAACCACGTCATTACCACTCACATGTGACACCTCCACTAAACCACAGACTAACGATTAGCATAACCGTGCCATTAAAACGTGTTTAAATGCACTAATTCAGGTTTAACGTATAATTAAAATGCGAGTTTAGTATGGAGGCACTTTTGGAGGACCAAAAAATTCGGGGATTTCTCCAAAATTAGTGGGACTAATTGGTGTTCCTCCAGTTTTAGTGGAGTTTTACTAAGAGAAATTGATTTTGCCATAACTTTTGCAAAATTCGACCAAATTGGGATTAGGAAAAGGCATTCCTAGATGATTTTGATGTTTGAGCACATTGAAGCAGGATTTAGGAGAAATAGAGCATTTTAAACAACACTTTTTCCGAGCTAATACAAAGGCCCAAGCCATGGAAGCTGGACCAAGGAGATGTAACCGAGGAGGGGTGAACTCCTTCATCAAAACATTGTATTAAGTGTTCATTTTGATGTTTTGCTATACATTTGTTTGTTGTTGTTCAATACTTTACTTTCATGCTATTTTACTCATGAATTCAACATAAAACTTGAGAAAATTTACCTGTTCATTCACAAACACCATAAAGGAAACTTATGCACATGAACCTAATGATAAGCAGTTGTTTTTAATTCTGAAGTTGAAATTAGCACAACAAAACTAACATTCAACAACAGATCACCTTCCAGCTGGGTTTTCTTCTGAAAGGGTGTCCCATAGAGCATATCTCGTGTCTTTTGTGTGTGTGAGAGATTATTTTGTCATTCTCTACTTTTCTGCGTAATTTCCATTTGCATGCATGCACTACTTAGAGTTAAATGTGCAAATCTTAAAGTTGAATAAAACTGTAATAGTGTAGAATCTCAGATTTTTAATATAATATTATGAGATTTGTTGTAACAAGCTGTCCATTGGAATATCCATGACAGTTTACGAATCATTCGTAACAATCAATAATATCATTCCAGCATTGTTAGTATAATTATTGTATTTTTCTTATTTTTAATTGCAAATGCATGGTCTTGACTGCAATTTCAAGTTAGGTATTGCAGTTTGATACAATGAATTGTGATCGATTGTGATGACTAGTGTGCAAGAGTCGCTACCCTACCTTGGACGTTGTTGAAAATGCACCAAGAAAATCTCAATCTGAATTTGCCTTGGTCAAACTAGAGATATTTGAATTTCTATTTCAGCAGAAATCTTGGAGGTAGTTAACTGAGGTGACATGACACTTGTCACTCAGATAAATCAGTTAATTCGAGTTGGGGAATGATATGATTAAGAATATTAGTTTGTTGTGCTAAGATCCTCGTGAGATTATAAACAAAATGCTATTCATGTGCTTAAGGATTCATTAGTTTTGCAAGTGAAAATAAGTTTTTATGTTAATTTTATGAGCAAATTAACATAAAATATAAATAGAACAATAACATATAAATGTACAGAACATCACCAAAAACACATCACAACAGGAACATGATGAAGGGGTTCACCCCTCCTGGGCTACTTCTCCTTGGTCTAGCTTCCAATGGCTTGAGCCTCTCTATTATGCTCAAATGTGTAAAAAGATGTGTTTACAATGCTCAAATGCTTCTGAAGCCTACTCCAATGAGTCAAGAATGTAAAAAAAATTTACCACCTAGCCTCTTTTTGCACCCAATTTGGTCGAAAATTGGAGAAGTTATGACCTCTCCTAGTTTTTCCACTATTCGCTCTACAATTTGTCCAAAATTTGGCACTGAATCCCCATTTTCACCCCGTTTTCCACTAACAAGCTACCAAATCTGTCGAAATCTGGGCGGATTTGTCGGATAGTTAATTTGAATGTCGAAGCCTAAAATGCGGAAATTTTTAGGGTCATATGGGGGGGCACACACCCAGGGGCTAGGCCCTTTTCCTCCGACGGTCATGTAAAATGCTGGCGGTCAATAAGTGCTGTTCACATGGGGCTACCATGGCGGTTTTCCCTGGAAGTCAAGTGGTGGTGGTCATAACCCTTGGAGGTCACATAGGCATTTAGTCCGTGGGCTGGCCCCATGCGATTGGCCCAACCGTCGAACTCCACACCATTATACTTTATAGAAATTGTAATAACAATATAGTTAAGAATCATTAGCTTGGTGCATTAGTAACGACTTTGTTTGTGTATAGGGAGCTCACGGATTTGACCCCTACTGCCTCCACTCGGTCCACAACAACAATTTTGGTGGCCTCTCGGGCTGCCATGTGGCGGCCTTTGGTTGGGCCACGTGTCAACCTGTGGTTGGCCATCATTCTAGTCAATGAAAAACCACAAAATTTCGACAAGTACTAATGTGCCACTTGGCACGATATAGTTTTCCAAGAAATCCTTTGACTGAGTTAACATCCTAATCACTTGCCAAGTCAGCGCCACATTAGCAATACAGACTTTTGACTGGGTTGTCCTTTTTTTTAAATTCACTTGTTTAGAAAAGTCAACATAACTCGTTTCTAGAGTCATACGAAGTCTGCTTCATGCAAAATGAGTTGTGCTAAATTCAGGATGACGAGCACTATGCGGTCATCTAGGTTCCACACCAATCCAACAACTTTGAAATTTGAGTTATTTTTTGAGCACCTAATGATTCCTCCCCACTGGATGCCTTTTGGACCATAAAAGATCACTTTCAGGTGTCCAACAAGTGAGTGTACATTTCCCTCATTTTTCCAATCTCTATCCATTTGGCCTTTGAAGGATTTTTTTTTTATTTTTTTTTTTTTTTTTTTTTATTTTTTTTTTATTTTTTTTTTTTATTTTTTTTTTTTATTTTTTTTTTATTTTTTTTTTATTTTTTTATTTTTTTATTTTTTTATTTTTATTTTTTTCCGTTGAGCCCCACTCGAAGGTAATCCACATTCCCACATTTTGAAGACCTTGTTATTCTGTCAAGAATGGTGTCTTGTTGTAGTTCATTAAGGTATTCAAGAGAAAAATCCTCTATGGAAGGAATTTGAACATTCTCTCCTTGATATTTAATCAAAGGAGGCCCACACAACCTTAAGTTCTCAACATTAACAACAAAAAAAATTTGCATATATGAAGGCAAATCCAACCTGAAGGCATTGTTACCAATCTTTTTCAAAATTCTGAATGGACCATATCTAATTGCTTTAATTTTTTACCTTCTCCTTGGAGTCTCTCTTTGCTAATGTGAAGCCAAACTTCATCACCGACTTGGAAATTGTGATCTACACGATGCTTGTCGTGCCTTGCTTTGTACTTGCCTTGGATCTTTTCAAGCTATTCTTGAACTCTTTGTGTACCAATGGGATTTTTTCAATGAACCTTATTGCTTTTTCTATGTCACTGTGACCATCAATAGCAAAATCTTTGCCAAAAATGAAATCCAAATGAGACTTAGGCAAGTATCCCAAACAAGCCTCAAATGGCAATGTTCGAGTGGAAGAGTGCTTGGCTCGGTTGTAATCATGCTGAATATAATGAAAAAATTCATCCCACAACTTAGGATGCTTGCCGCAATACCCATGAAGAATATGTATCAATTTCTTGTTCACCACCTATGTTTGACCATCTTTTGCAGATGAAATGTTGTACTCTTTTTCAGTTTGGTGTCCATGAATCCCCACAAGCTTGACCAAAAATTCCCAACAAAGCGAGAATCTTGATCACTAACAATGGATGTGGGCAATCCAAAATGAACCCATACATTCTGAAAGAATAATTGAGTAGTTTGTTCAGATGTAACTTGCTTTTTACATGGCATCAAAATAATTTTTTTTCCAAACCTATCCACAATTACATACAAATAATCATGACCACTTTTTGACAATGGAATACCTCCTACAAAATCCATAGAAACAATCTCCCACGGCCGTGAAGGATCGGAAGTGGTGTGTACAATCCTAATTTCTTATTTCTAGGCTTACTGACTGCACATAATGAACATCCTTTAATAAAACGTGACACACTTTCAAGCATACGGGGCCAATAACAATACCTTTGTAGATGTGACATTGTCTTACTTACACCGAAATGAAATAAGAGAAGTATGTGCCTCTCTTATGGTGTTGACTCTTTCTCCTTTTGGAATAGAAAGCTTGCCAAGATGGTACAACAAGTTATCATGTAAATGATAATCCAATTCCTCTACTTGGTTACATTGACTCAAGATTGCATAAACATCTTGAAAGTCATTGTCTAATGCATATTGCTCAATATAACTTTCATGCAAAACATAATTATGCTTGGTAAAGTAGTTGCACTAAAAATAGACCTAGAAAGCATATCAACAACTTTATTGTATATACCTTTCTTATACCTGATTAACAAGTGGAATTGTTGAAGAAAACCCATCCATCTCAAGTGCCTTGATTGCTACAACTTTGATTAATATTGCAAGTATTGCAATGGTTGATGATCAATGTTAATGATTGTTTCCTTACCCATCAAGTAGTCTTTCCACTTTTTTCACACTTTGCACCATTGCATACAATTCCTTGTCATGTGTAGGATCATTAATCACTGCACCACTGAAAGTTTCTGAATGAAAACAGATTGGCTTACCATGTTGCATGAGGACTGTAGGCATGGCATAGTCACTAGCATCAGTCTGAATCTCAAATGACTATCTCAAGTCTGGAAGTGAAAGTACTAGAGCTAAACTGATATTTTCCTTCAATGCATCAAAGGATTTTGTTGTTTGCCTCCCCACTAAAAAACCTTTTTCACACTTGTCAATGCATGCAAAGGAGCTGCTATAGAACAAAAGTTAGCAATGAATTTCCTCCAATATTGGGCTGCTACCAAAAAACTTCTTACCTCAGTAACTGTCTTGGGCCTTGGCTAATTCAAAATGACATCAACCTTGGAGGGATCTATTTTCAACTCACCTCCTCCAACAATATGACCCAAGTAAACTAAAGAAGTTTTTCCAAACTCATACTTTAACATATTAAGATACAACTGTTCTTTCTTTAAGACATCAAGTATTTTTCTCACATGCATGAGATGTTCATCACGAGATTTACTGAAAATTAAGATTTCATCTAAGTAGATTGTAACAAACTCATCAAAAAATGGCCTCAACACATCATTCATCACAAACATGAATGTAGCAAGATCATTACATAAACCAAAAGGCATAACTAACCATTCAAACAAACCTTGTTTTGTTTTGAATGTTGTCTTCCAAATGTCTCCTTCATCAATTCTAATTTGATGGTAGTCACTCCTTAAGTCCAAATTAGTAAAATATTTTTCATCTTTCAATTGATCAAGTAAATCATCTATTCTAGGTAGTGGGTAACGGTTCTTTACCGTAATTCTGTTCAATGCGCAGAAGTCCACACACATACACCATGTTCCATCATTCTTTGGCACTAAGACAATAGGTGAACCACATGGCGAGAAAGAAGGACTGATGATCCATTTATCCAACAACTCTTGAATTTATTTTTAATTTCTGAACTTTCCATTACATCGTGTACATCCCAATGTTAGGAAGAGGACAATCTTGTTGCAACTGTATCTCATGTTGGATTCCTCTCTTGGGAGGTAATCCTTTTGGTTCTTGAGACATCTCATCATATTGGTTAACTACATCAACCAATTTAGATTTCAATTTTGAATCACAACCTTTAAAAGCTTCGTTAGCAACATCATTCTTGGGTTTGATCATTAGAAGCACAAAATTCTTGCTTGAATTCACTAGTGTTTTCATCTGCCACACATTAACAAGTGAAAGATTTAGTTTTCTTGCTATATTCTACTCCATATTTGAACAGATGGTATTTTTTTTCATGTCTATGGAAGATAGCTTTTCTATCATAGAGGTATGGGCTGCCCAAAACTATACCACATATGTCTAATGGCACAACATTAAGCTCCATTTCATCTATGACATTTGCAGTAATGGAAAATTTCAGTTTACACTTTCTAGTAACCTGCAATTGTGCATTGTCACACACCCATCCAAGTGGATATGGTTTATGATATGGAATGGTTTCCAAGTTTAAACTTTTGACAATGTTTTCAGAGATAAGATTGGCTTGAGAACCACTGTCGAAAAGTGTATCAATTTTTCTATGTTTTGAGATCACCCTTATGTGTAAAAGTTCTATCCTCTTCTTTTCAAATGGAGTTTCGTTTTGTGAATTTGAAGTACTAGTGCTAGCAATGGATTCTTTTCCTTTCATACCCATGGCTTGTAATTTTAGTTTCATCGCCTAAATTGGATCCCAAATCCTATTGAGTGGTTGTAGTTGTCTTTAGTTTTCCCTTGTCGTTGAATTTCTTTGGTTTCATTTCGGAATGAAGCTTCCAATAATGAGATTCATCGTGACCCTCTTTGGAACAATTTTTTCATGTTAATTTCTCTCCTTCCTTCTTGACAAATGCATTTTTCTTTCCCTTCCCTTTGAAACCTTTTTCTTTTCCTTTACCCTTAAAGGGATTTTTACTACCTTCTTCTGGAGTGTTTTTCCCTCTCGCCTCAAGATGAGTGGCTTGTACAGACACATCATCTAGATTATTGGGATTAAACATTAATAGTGTAAACCCCCTATGTACTTCAACAACATGTCTTGTGATTGCAAATCTACACCTAACATTAGAAACTTTTTTTTTTCTTTCTTTCTGAATTCTGAATTCTTGGCTGTAATCTTGGACATTTTGACCCTTAAGTTGTCTAAAGTTCTGCCAATTCATGATGGTTTTCTGCATATAATCTAGATGGTAGAATTGTCTTTTAATTGCAGCAATGAAATTAGACCAAGAAATTGAGATCTTACAATGTTTTTTTTTTAATCTCCTATTGTGTCTTTGATTCCCACCATACTAGTGTTGCACCTTCCATTCTCAAGGAAGCTAACTGGATCTTTATGTCACCCTCTTGAAGGTTTTGAATTTTTCAATAGAACTCCAATTGACGAATCCAATTATCAAGCTTCTCTGCATTCACTTCACCATTATACATGGGCAGCTCAAATTTAACATCAAGTTTTAGTAAGGGTGATTTACCATTTCCTTTTGAGGTATGTTGATGCGTATGAGTAAGGGTTATGTTAGTGGAAGAGGGTGAAGATGCATGTGAAGAAGAAGATGAAGAAGATGGTGGAGAGGGTGGAGGTTTATCTCCATTTCCATTACCTCCTCCTGAAGAACCTTCTCCTTTGGGAGCTTTGGAGCTTTCACCTTGCAGCCTGGTATTCCTCTCTTCATAGAGGACCTTCACCATCCCTATCATATCAAAGAAATCCTTCCTGAAGGCCTTCTCATCTTCTGTCATGTTTGTAGGTTCTCCTTCATAAGACATACTCACTGGAGTCTCAACTGCAATTTGAGGATGAACTGGTTTTGGAGATTGTGGCAACCTTTCCCTCCTTCCCCTTAACCCAACTTCAGGGCTTCTAACCAGCTTCCCTTCTCCTCTTTTGAGTTTTAACCTTGTAAGCATGACATAAACTTCCAAACAGTTAAATCCTTCTTACACAAAGAAAACCTAGAGATCTGATACCAAAATGATCTAATTAAGAATATTAGTTTGTTTTGCTAAGATCCTCCTGAGATTATAAACAAAATGTTATTCAAGTGCTTAAGGATTCATGAGTTTTGCAAGTGAAAATGAGTTTTTATGTTAATTTTATGAACAATTTAACATAAAATAGAAACTGAACAACAACATATAAATGTACATAACATCAGCAAAAACACATCATAATAAGAACATGATGAAGGAGTTCACCCCTCCTGGGCTACATCTGCTTGGTCCAGCTTGTAATGGCTTGGGCCTCTCTATTATGCTTAAATGTGTAAAAAATGTGTTTACAACACTCAAATGCTTCTAAAAACTACTCTAATGAGTCCATAATGTACAAAAATGGCCACCTAGCATCTTTCTACACCCAATTTGGTCGAAAACTGGAGAAGTTATGACCTCTCATAGTTTCTCCACTATTCGCTCTACAATTTGCCCAAAATCTGGCACCAAACCCCAATTTTCGTCCCGTTTTCCATTAACGAGCTACTAAATCCATTGAAATTTGGGCAGATTTATCGGACAATTAATTTGGCCGCTCAAGCCTTAAATGCATAAATTTTTAGGGTCATATGGGGGGGCCACGCGCCTAGGGGCTAGCCCCTTATCCTCTAGCGGTCACGTAAAATGTTGGTAGTCAAGAAGTGGTGTTCACATGGGACTACCGTGGCGGTTTTCCCCGAAAGTCAAAAGGTAGCGATCATAACCCGTGGTGGTCACATGGACCTTCCCAGTCAGCACCACATCAATAGTACATACTGCTGACTGGGATGTCCTTTTTTAAAAATATTCACCCGTTTAGCAAAGTGAAAAAAGACTCGTTTCTGGAGTCATACGAAGTCCGTTTCACGTGAAACAAGTTGCACAAGATTTAGGATGACGATCACTAAGCGGTCGTCTAGGTTCCTCTCCAATCCAACAACTTTGAAATTTGAGCTATTTTTTTAGTACCTGATCATGGGTTTGTGTTGGGAGGTTGCGGGTTCGACCCCCGTTGCCTCCGTCTAGTCCACAAAAACAATTTTGGTGGCCTCCTAGGCTACCATGTGGTGGCCTCTGGTTGGGCCACGTGTCATCCCATGGTTGGCCATCATTCCAACCAATGAAAAACCACAAAATTTCAACCAGTACCAATGCACTAAGCAGATTATTCTTAACTATATTGTTATTGCATTTTTTATAAAGTATAATGGTATGGAGTTCAGCGGTTGGACTAGTCGCGTGGGGCGAGCCCATGGACTACCCGACCATGTGACCGCCACCATTTAACCGCCAAGGGTTATGACTACCACCGCTTGATCGCTAGGGAAAACTGCCACGGTAACCCCATGTGAACACCACTTCTTGACCACCAACATTTTAAGTGACCACTGGAGGAGAATGGGCCAGCGCCAGGGGCTAGCCTATGAGCACATGGCCCCGTCCATATGACCCTAAAAATTTCCGCATTTTAGGCCTCAGTGGCCAAATTAACTATCCAACAAATTCGCCCAGATTTCGGCGGATTTGGTGGCTCGTTAGTGGAAAACAGGGCGACAATGGGGGTTCGGTGCCGGACTTTGGGAAAATTGTAGAGATAATAGTGAAGAAACTAGGAGGGGTCATAACTTCTCCAGTTTTTGACCATTGGGTGCAAAAAGAGGCTAGGCGGCCATTTTTGGACATGTTGGACTCATTGGAGCAGGTTTTTGAAGCATTTGAGCATTGTAAACACATATTTTTACACATTTGAGCATAATAGAGAGGCCCAAGCCATTAGAAGCTGGACCAAGGAGACTTAACCCAGTAGGGGTGAACTCCTTCATCATATTCCTATTGTGATGTGTTTTTGGTGATGTTCTGTACATTTATATGATGTTGTTCAGTTTCTATTTTATGTTAAATTTCTCATAAATTAACATAAAAACTCATTTTCACTTGCAGAACTCATGAATCCTTAAGCACATGAATAACATTTTGTTTATTATATCAAGAGGATCTTAGCACAACAAACTAATATTCTTAATTAGATCATTTTGGTATCAGAGTTAGGTTTCGATCCTGGGACTTGTGGGGTAATTCGAGCTGGGGAAGCTTGAGATCAGTTTAGTATGTTTGATTGCTAATTTGTAGCAATCAGTTTTAGTTAATTTGATTTATTATCATTTTAACTAGTTCTAATTGTCAGAAGAATTAGTGGAGATCAAGTTGTGGAAGTGGAACTTCAACCACACTTAGTGATCAACCAATTAACTGAAAAATCAACCCAAAATAATTGTTGCATGCAGAGAATTCGAGTTACTAAGTTGAGATGGAGATTCTAAGGAAATGTACTATCAGTTGTAGCATATTCCAATGTGTACAGGTGGTGCATGTAGTCAGAGGAAGGACCTAAGACAATTACGCAATTCCATGGCAGGAAATTCCTAAAAAATTGGGTCTAATTCTCAAGGGAACAATGAAAGGAAATAGGAGCTTGGAGGGCTCGAAAATTGACTAAGTGTTGTCTAGAGTCATTCAGTCAAGCAGAGGGATACACTATACACTTGAAGGGTGTTCTCAGACTTGGGCAAGCATATGTATTTCATCTCTATTCTCTGATTAATGCAATATAGATAGTAAGGGGTTTTGACCAATTGCTTTCCCCTAGATAAATTTTTATGCATGTGTCATGTTTCCTTTTGCATGTCTGTGATTTCTGTTCTATATGGTGAATTAACTTCTGCAGATCAATAGAGTAGCTTCAAGTCTTGTGATTTAGTAAATTTCATGAGCAATATTGAATCTAGACATTAATTTCTACATGGTATCGGAGTTGGAATCACTATAGAACAGAGATTTCGAAGTTGTGATTGCAGGGAGTTCAAATTTTAAGATCAGTGTTGTAGGTTTTCTTAAGGACCGAGAAGATGGATTTCAATGGACTTAGGCTTGAGTATGCCTTGGAAGACACCTCAAACTTTGTTGCGTGGAAGGACCACATGGAGGCAGTATTGGATGACAATGGGCTGCTAGAATACATCAACACATATGTAGCAAAACCCCAAGAATTTGATGCCCATAATCTTGCTTAGTGGAAGAAAGATGTGGTGAAAGAGAGGATAATCATATTGTAGGGAGTAAGGGATCATATTGTCTCGAATCACCATGGAAAAGAGACTCTGTTCACACTGTGGAAAACATTCAAAGAATTGTTCAAGAATAGTAGTGACCATAAGAAGCTGAAAATCAAGGACAAGATTTGAAGTATAAAGATGCAGAAGAATGGCACAATTTTGTAGTATCTAAGCAGGTTTACACAGTGTTATAATAAACTTGTCAGGGTCGGTGTTAATGTCTCAGAAGAATACTTGGTAGCTCTATCCCTTTTGGGCCTTCCCAAGAGTTGGCATAACTATCAAGATTCAGTAAATGGAAGGGAGAAACCACCAAGTTGGGAGAATTTATGGTTCGACTTAGCGTAGGAAGAAATAAGGTAGAACACCAGAGGAAATACTTAATCCATGGGTGACAATGAGGAGATTGTGCCTTAGATGGAAAGGAAAATAAAGGGAAAGGGAAGAAATCCCAATCCAAAGCAGAATCTAGTCAAAAGGGCAAGAAGGAAGACTTGTCCAGAATCAAGCACTTTCATTGTCATGAATTCAGGCACTATGCCACGAAGTGTCCACACAAGAAGATAAACAAGAAGACCTCTTGAGGAGCAGTGAGTGAAGCTTTAGCTTCATAGTTCAAGCTTTATTTTACTCTCATTGCATGCATGGCCATCACAGTGTTGGGAAGCGTGTGGTACCTCGATAACAATGCCTTGTTCCATATGATGGGGAATAGAGATTTTTTAGTTATTTGGAGGAGAATGATTTCCAGATGAACATCGATATGGGAGATGATGGAAGGTACAATGCTACCAGGATTGGTACAGTCACCTTTCAGAGGGAGTCGAGATCCCCTCTCAGGCTCAAGGATGTGATGTTTGTTCCAGGTCTAAAGAAGAACCTTGTCTCCATTGTAGTTTTGGAAGACCGTGGTTATGATGTGGTCCTTAGTAAAGGAAAGGCATTCCCGAGACACATAACCATGAGACAAGTGAAGAAAATTAGGGTTCATGTGAAGAACCTCTACAAACTAGATGTGGAGGATTTTTCTGCATTGAGAAAAAAGGCGAAGAAGGTGAAAATTCATGATGTCGACGAACTTTGGAATAGAAGACTTGGAAATTTGCAACATGGAGCTTTGAAGATCATGCAACAGATTACCAGACGACTCCCCAAAGGAGCACTACAGCCACAGGACAGATGAAAAGGGTGTACCTTGTGGAAGTACGCAAAAGCCACTTTCCATGATTAGGACAACAGAGCACACACGCGGTCCTTAAAAGGATTCACTTTGATGTTTGTGGACCTTTATCAACAACCTCCATTTCCAGGCACGAGTATTTTGTCATCTTTATTGATGACTACTCGCAAAAGTGTTGGATCTTCTTGTTACAGAATAAGGATGAGACTTTCTCCAAGTTCTTAGAGTTCAAGGCATAGGTGGAGAAAGAAACAGGCAAGAAGGTGAGGCCTCTCAGGAGTGATAATGTAGGTGAGTACGTGTCAAATGAGTTCATAAATTTCTATGCAAAAGAAGGCATTCAACAAGAATTGACAACCCACAACTCACAGTAAAATGGGGTGATTGAGAGGAAGAACCAGAGCATTGTGGGAGTAACATGGGTGATTTTGCATAACCAAAGCCTAAATCTGCACTTGTGGGCTGAAGCATGCAACACAACGATCTATTTGCAGAATAAGAGTCCTCATCAAATTCTTGGCATGATCACACTAGAATAGGCTTTCTCGGGAGGAAGTCAGGTGTGTCACACTTCAAGATTTTTGGAGCCTTTGTCTATTTCCATGTCTCTAAAGAATGAAGGAAGAAGCTAGAGTGAACAACAAAGTTGGGGGTATTTGTGGGTTACACAAAAAATCCCCACAACTACCGTGTGTATTTTCCATCCCTTAGAATGACAGTTGTGCGACGAGATGTCAAATTTTATGAAGACAAATCCATGTGACGCTCTCTTGAGAGGGACCTTCATATCCCACCAGAGGAGGAGATTTTAGCTCCCAAGGAGGAGCCTCACGATGTTGTGGAGCAACCACAAGTTGAGGAGCATAGAGTGGAGACAACCTCTCAAGAATAACCATCCAGAGAAGGCAGGAGGAGAATGAGAGAAGCTGAGAGACTTATGCAGGATGCAAGGGATAATGTGGGTGCTCCTTCAAATCAGCGTAGGTATAGAAGGTCACTAGATCGGTACACTGGCTACATGGCTTTAATGGCTGGGCTAGTAGAGATTGAGTCATCCTCTTTTAAGGAAGCAGTATAGAAACCAGTATGGGTTGATGCAAAGGTGGAGGAGTATGAATCCATTGTGAAGAACAATGTTTGGGAAGTTGTCCCGAGACCAATAGACAAATCAATGGTGGGTTCGAGATGGTTCTTTAAGGTAAGTAGACAATGAACAAAAGCATAGAAAAATACAAGGCTTGATTTATGGCCAAGGGGTACTCTCAGGTGGAGGGGATTGACGATGAGGAGACCTTTGCTCTTGCAGCAAGGTACTCATCCATAAGATCAATCCTTGGTTTGGCTACACATATGGGGTGGAAGATCCACCAGATGGATGTGAAAATTGAATTCCTTAATGGAGTTATTGAGGAGGATATCGAGAAACTAGAAGGATTCGAGACTTTTGATTGAGAGTCTCGTGTGTGCAAACTCAAGCGAGCGTTGTATGGTCTCAAGCAAGAACCCCGTGCTTGGTACACTAGGATTGATAACTATCTCACCGGTTTGGGCTTCACCGAAAGTGAAGCGGATGCAAACCTCTATCATATTTTGGTAGAAGGTAAATTATTGATTATTGTTTTATACATTGATAACTTGATCCTGACTGGTAATGTGCAACTAATTAGATATTACAAGGAGGACCTTGCAAGAGAGTTCAAGATGATGAATACATGGCTACAAGTCAAGCAACATGTGAGGCAATCTAGATGAGAAATATACTTTTTGGCTTGTTTGGTGAGATGATGGATCCTACTTTGATTTACACTGATAATCAGAGTTGTATCAAATTCTCTAAGAATCCTATTTTCCACGATCGATCCAAGCATATTGATATCTAGTATCACCATCTATGAGATTGTGTGCAGAGGCAAATTATGTTGTTGTAGTACATTCCGACATAGGAAAAAGATGTTGATATTTTGAAAAAAGCCTTGACAAGAGGGAAGTTTGAGTTCCATAGGTGCAAGGTAGGGTGGTTGATAATCCCTATATTGCTGAGAGGAAGTGTTGAAAATGCAACAAGAAAATCTCAGTTTGACTTTACCTTGGTCAAACTAGAGAAAATTTGAATTTCTATTTCAATAGAAATCTTCGAGATAGTTAACTGAGGTAACACGTCACTTGTCACTCAGTTAAATCAGTTAATTTGAGTTAGGGAAGCTTGGGTTCAGTTCAGTACATTTGATTGCTAATTTGTAGCAATCTATTTTAGTTAATTTGAGTTATTGTTAGTTTAATTAGTTTTAGCTGTCAGAAGAACTAGTGGAGGTCAAGTTGTGGAAGTGGAACTTCAACCACACTCAGTGATCAACCAATTAACTGATGAATCAACCCAAAATAAGTGTTACATGTAGAGAATTCGAGTTACCCATTTAAGATGGAGATTCCAAGGTAGTGTACTATCAATTGTAGCATATTCCAATGTGTATAGGTGGTGCATGTAGTTAGAGGAAGTACCTAAGGCAATTGCTTAATTCCATGGTGGGAAATTCATAAGAAATAAGGGCTAATTTCTCTACGAAACAATGCAAGGAAAAAGGAGGTTTAAGGGATTAAAAATTGGCTAAGTGTTGGCCAAAGTTAGTCAAGCAGAGGGATAGACTATACACTTTTAGGGTGTGATCAAGGTTGAGCAAGCATATGTATTTCATCTATATTATCTGATTAATGCAATATAGATAGTAAGGGGTTTTGAGTAGTTGTTTCCCTAGATAAATATCTATCCATGTGTCATGTTTCCTTTTGCAAGTCTATGATTTGTGTTCTAGATGGTGAATTAACTTCCGCAGATTAGTAGAGTAGCTTCAAGTCTTGTGGTTTAGTAACTTTCATGAGCAATATTTAATCTACACATTAATTTCTACAGACACTCATCATGATTGCAACTATGTTGGTTGGTTTAATGATTTTGCAAACTTATTATGAGCTTATTCTTCACTCATTGGACAACGTAACATAAGTAAGAAGTACCCTAGTCACCTCTGCATAGAATGATATATATCCATACTTCTCTTTTGATGGCTTCTAGAAGAACAATTTTGTGTGGTTTTGGCCTCCGAAAAAACTGCTAAATTCATAGCAAACTATTGCAAGTTGCAATTTTATTGAATTGTTTTTATACAGTTGGAAATCTTGTTAAACGATTTGCAAATTCAAGGAGACATCATAATTCAGGGGAAAAATAATTGGATGCATATCCAATTAGGAACAACTGGATGCATGAAAATGAGTGAGGGTTACCATTCAATTGAGTAGAAGAATCATCACAACAACATTAGCCTTCGCTACATTAAAACACATATAATTAACAATTAAAACACATATATAATTAACAATTACTGCACATCTTTCATTATGCAAAGATCCTTTTGTGCCGAGCTTTTCACACAGTGAAAGCTTTGCATAAGCAAAGCTCTGCACACGTATAACAAATAACTCATTGTTAAAATTTCATTATGTGGTAAAGTGTAACTGGAGGGAAACATAAAACTTTCAATAAATGTTTATTTTAGTGCCTCGAGTTGCGTATACTAGGTAAAAGAGTATTTAGTTACGATTATTTTTCATTCACCATCTTAACTTTTCTGGTGTGGACAAGCAGTGTGCAGAGCTTCACTTGTGTAGAGCTTTCCACATAGTGAAAGCTTTGTGCAAGCAAACCTTTGCATAAGTCTCGATGGTCGTGGATATAAAATACCTTCTTCACTGATGCTGAGTCCTCAGAATTATCTACCAAGGATGGGATCCATGGAATTGGAGTTGGCGGATTGCGTTGGGGAATATCTTCCCGAGGTAGGCAGAAATATAGACTTCTTTCTCGTTGGTAAGAGAGAGAAAGGAACAAAATGAGGGTTTGTTCAAACCAACACCCACTACCCCTTACGGGTCTCCTTTCGGGTATGTAGGTACTAAAAGTACCATCACTACCACCCAATGGGTGATAGATCATCTGGATGGGTCTTTCCAGTATCAACAATTGGAGCAAGGACAAATTATTAAAACATAAGCAACAACTGAATATTTTTCTTGGCCTTGACTACATCTGAGGCATGGGTAGACCAGAACAACAAGATGAAAACACCTAAATGGCTCAAGAGCTGCAATAAGTCTATCGAGAGGTCATTTTTCGCTTGTCACCAATAAAAATGAGATGGATAATATGTTCTCATATAGTGTAGCTCTAATCTTACCTATCTAGAAAGAAATTCCATTCTGCAGCGTTCATATTTTATTACCACATTATCGGATAAATGATACGTTCTCATCACTTCACAACATGTGAACGAGACATGGATAATGCTTTGACAACAATCTCCACCGCAAATTCATCGATATTTTTGTTTGAAGATCTTACTTCCACCATTGCCTCAATTGTCAATCTCTTACACTGTAAAGCATTCATCCTAAGCTCAATGTCGTGCCCACTTTCCATGATTGTCCTGATACCTTTCTCCACTTTGTCCCTCCCTACCACTCCATCTGTTGATCCTTTACTCAACCTCAATCATGTATTCCATTTTTCAATGATGCATGGAGAAATTCGTCGATTGATTGCTTCATTGAAGAATTGCCAACACAAAAACTCCCAAGGCTTCTAGCATCGAATTCCATTTAGAATGCGTCGTAAATGCATCTAAATATGGCTGAGAAAGCATATCCAACTTTGGAAACCATGGAATGATGAATCCATATTCGTAGCTTTCGTTATGGAAGCCCTCTGACAGGTTATTGTCACTGTGAATCTCCCCTTGTGAAGAGGATGGAAAAATAGCCTGTAATAACCCTAGTAAAAAATCCATGTAAAAAGCTAATAAAGGAAAAATATACAAGACCATGGTCATGGGACACGTATTCCAATCTGAATAGTGGGAAAAACATCCTAGCGAATGTTCATTCGGTTTATTATGGCTAAAGGAATTTGGAAAAGGAAATGACAAAGACTTTAGAAAGGCAATAGGCATTATTTGACACTTATTTATTAAAATAATGGAAATTAGGAGAAAAGGAAGGTGAAAGGTCACATGTTGCTTGTGAGGAGGAAATTGAAGGAAAACAATGGAAATTGAAGAAAATAGAGGCCTCATTGATAAAAAGGTTTATGAGGATCAGTGGGCAGGCTTGATCAGTGTAGCTTTTTTTTCAGTTCATTTTCGGAGCTCTCCTGTTATTCTCTCTCTCTCTCATACTCTTGGACACTTAAGAGCTTTCTTGGAGCACTCTTGGAGAGTGTGGCATACTTGGATTTTGGAGCAAGAAGGCAAATGAAAAGCAGGAAAGTACAAGAGGACATCGGGATCAATAGTTGCAACAAGTTTTGCTTGCAGGTACCGAGTTGCATGTATGCTTTCGTCACTAGTTTTGTCATGCATGGCATATGCATGTCGTTTATTGGTCATGATTTGTCATTGGCATGGAGGATTTCCTAGATTTACAGTGGATTTGCCTAGCCTTTCCATTTCTAGGATAACCATGGTGTTGTGGGTTCATTTCTTTCTTTTTCTGGTTGGTTCTCATGTTTCCTTTAGCTTGAGTTGAGTTACTAGTTCCTGGAAGCCTTGGTTGGACAAATGCTTTGGAAGCCTTGTCACAGGTTGGGTTGAGTTACTAATCCTTGAAGCCTTGGTTAGAAAAAAAGTCTGGGAGCCCTTGGTCGGTTGAGTTACTAGTCCTGGAAGCCCTGGTTGGACAAATGCTTTAGAAGCCTGATGGTAGTTGTGGGTTGAGTTACTAGTCCTAGAATCCCTGGTCAGAATAAACGCTCTGGAGCCTCGAAAGGCTTGGGTAGAGACCAATCTAGTGATGATTTGTGATGTGGAATCATTGTTTGATGGGATGAGGTGGTTTGGCCTCCAGAATACCTAGTACAATTTTGATAGATTGTTACAAGAGATCCCACATTCATGCTTGAAATATGGCATAGGGGTGACTGGCTGAAGAGAGATTTGGCTCAGCCATGTCTATGGTTAGGTGGTACGTGGAAGTCCCAGACTTGGTTGCATTTTTCTTGTGGAAATAAAAGCTCTTTCCTATGGTATTGATGGGTAAATATGCTTATATTTATGTGGCTTATATGGTCATCTTATGCTTGTCATCTCTAATGTTTATATGTTGGTTACAAATGAGTTTTATGACTGTCATGATGTTTGGCTCATATCATGTTTTTACTTGTAAATGAATAAAAAAATGTATCGATGACCTAATAGATGATATTGCAGCTAATGTGTTGAGGCATCAATGCTTCATAGTGAGTCTCAGATAAGTATGAGACCCCTATGCTTAACTCTGTTGTTAAGACCTGTAGATTTCATATTGTGATATGTTTGACGAAATTCCTGTCATGGCTAGTAGGGGTCTAGTCTAATCCTTGTCAATGTTTTTGAAAATGTATCTTTATTTCACTGTGAGTTTTGGGTAGTGACCTGGGCTCTAGGCATAAAAAAGTGGCACAAATCCCAGAGTCGTAGGCACAAAACTGGGAAAAAAGTTCCCAAAAGCTCCCTTTCCCTTGTTGTGGGAGCTTCTGGAGCCTTCCAGACGCACCCTTTTCCATATCAAGGGAGCATCTAGTGGTTTTATGCACTAAAACTTCAGTTGGTCTTAGGGGTTGTTACCTAAGTGTTGGAATGGCTCCTGGAAGTTCTGTTGCTGATGTGGAAGGTTTGTGTGATGTGTTCTGTTGGTCTCCCTTCCTTAACTGACACATAGGGAGTCAAATCACATTATAGTAACTTCTCATCACATGTTTACCCTGGTTGGTCGATTACTTGGGTAGATTTGGGAGGAGGGTGTTACAGAGTGGTATCCGAGCATGGTTTTGTTCTCTTTAGGTGGTATCTAGTTTCTAGGCCCTTTGTGTGATATTTGATAACACATGGTGGTACCATAGAAGATTTTGTTCTCTTTGGGTGGTGTCTGATTTCCATTCTTTTTGGGTGATATCTGATACCACAGAGTGGTATCAGAGCATGGGTCAACCCTTAGAATGGATGGGTGGAATGTGTTTGTCATGCATGCATGTCAGTTGCATATGTGTTCTTTATGTTTGTGGACTATGTGCTTGTTGTGTTTGCATGATGGTGGTCATTGATGTCTTTATGTCGCCTTGTGGAAGTTGATGATGTTGTTGTTGGGATAGTCATGAATGCATGTCAGTTGCATATGCATTTGTTATGCATGTCAGTGTCTATAATTTGTTATGCATGTAGTATTATGGGCATGGTTGCCATGCATGAGGTCGTTGTAGGCATTTCAAGTCATCATGATGTAGTTATTATGTTATGATTCTAATGTGTTGACTGAGACAGAGAAGGAGATGCATACCATCAGAGTGAGGTTGCAACACTAAAATTTGGGGTAAGAGAAGATCGTCCTACAAGTGTTTATGTTTGGCATGCAAGTGTATTAGTTAATGGATTGTTATATGCATTAGGGTTATATCATGTTTGTAATGTTATTGTTGTTGTGGTTACATGCATGGTACATGCTAGCGAATCAATGTGGTAATATAGTCATGAATGATAGTACTTTTTGTTATATTCATTGTTGTTGTTGTTGTTTTATGTTAGTTAACTCGATGATTATGTTATATGTTGTTGATGAGTATGTTATATGTTAACTTGTTGTTGTTATATGTTAGTTAAATTGATGATTAAGGTTATTTTAGCTTAGGTCTTGATGTTATTATGTTTTGTGCTAATTTGGATTGACCTATGCAGATGATCATGGTTATGACATTAAGGTATGAGTTAATATATTGTGATACTAATTTAGACTAAAAGTGCATATGTGATTGTTATGCATTAATGAAAATTGTTTATGAGTTTGTGATGTGAACATGTTAGCTAGTTATTGCTATGGATATCGTGACCTTATTTATGGTTGAGTTGATATGTTGTGAAGTTATATCGTGCTAATATATCTTGATTGTGTAGACAAGATAGCCTCCCCTGGGATACATTAAGGTATGAGTTTTATTATGTTGTATATGTGGTGATTGATTGTTTGATTATGTTGTCTATTTGGTGTTTGAGTGTTTGGTGTCTATTTGTTGTTGAATGTTTGATTAATCACATGATATGATTATGTGTCTATAAGATTGCATCAAGAAATGATATTATTTTAAGATGGTTTTACTCACACATATGTGTTGAGACAATTGATATGTACTTGAGTGTAACATTATGTATTATGACTAATGAATGTGAGTTGATTTTGATTATGACATGGTTATTAGACTTGGTGAAGGTTGAATTCCAAGAAATAGATATGTTGCCTTGATCTTTGGAACATGTGATCGACATGTGTGAACAATTGCAGGAAACATGCTTGGTATTAGCATGCCATGTTAATAGTTGATTTGTGTATATAACTATCCATTGGATGATGTGACAATACATAGTAAGAATCAGTTGCATCAAGGTAAATGTAAAAGAAAGGAATGGGGTGAGAATTCCTTTGGTTATGTTTGGAAATCGTAATTCCAAACGAATGAGTCCTTTGACATGAAGTCTTCTTAACTTTGATTTTGTCTGACATTATGCGGATATGTGCTATAGTCATGAACATGTATTTGACAGGTATATTAGCTAGTTTCTAGTTATATCTAGATTTGTCAAGGGAATTGGAGTCCTTTGAGACATGCTAGAGATGTGTTCAACTACAAGGCAACATGCTTGGCATAAAAAGGTAAGCTAATTGGTATATTGTTATATTTATTTATACACTGACAATTATGTGTTCCTGGTAGTGTGATGGAGGGACTTGCATGGCAAGAGAGGTTGCCATGAAATCTTGAAGAAGGCTTGAGTTGAGCTTTCCTTGGGAACCATGGGATTGAGTGATGGTGTCTATTGTTAGTCTTGTGCTTTCGGTCTTTTGCGATATGTATTCACTTGATTTGAGGTTTGTTTATGTTGAGTATATGTCCATACCACTTTTTTTGTGGTGTTATATTGTTATTGGTTTTCATGGTTTGCTTCTTGTTTGCTTCTTGTTCTCACCTGTTATGTTTGAGGGTCTTGGGAATTGGTTGGGAAAAGAGGAAAGTTAGTGGAGCTCGGGGAGAGCTGAATGAAATCCATCAAGCAATGCAAGACTTAGATGAAGTCAGTGCATGTATAAGGGCAACTGAAGGCAAGCGTATGACAACTAGTTGGATTGGTTGGTTCCATTGAGGTAAATGGATGATGATAGGACAATCATGAGAAGGGTAACATAAAGGGTAAAGTAAATGGATTTGAGGTTTCAGATGCCTTGGCTATGTTGGGAATTGTTGTTCTCAATATTGTGCATGTTGTGCATGAATAAAGGAAGTTCTCTTAACCTTGGCCTTATGATATCTAGTAATTATGTTGTGATCATGATTGCTTTATGCTAATGTTTATATGCATATATGTATGTATGTACGTTGTTATATGACAGGGTCATCAAGGATCATGATTGGTTTATGTTGATGTTTATATGTATACATGTATGTATGTATGTCGTTATTTGACAGGGTCACCAGGGATCATTCTTGTGGAGGAATAATTGCTTATGCAGGTGAATGGCATGAAGAGGTTCCTGGTTCAGGAGGAATCAGGTGGGAAGAGTAGTCATGAATAATATATGAGGTTAGTATCTTGTGGATATGAATTGATATTGTATGCTTGTATTAATCCTGTGTTTATGATTATGATAGGTAACGTTGAAGGATACATCAACAAAATGAAAATAATGTGCTTTTTGGCATGCTAGGATAAGCATGGATGACAAGGAGACACTAGAAGCAAGGTTGCTTGGTAGAGGCAGTATGGTTTTGGATGTGCAATTTTATTGTTGTGTATATGTTGTATATACAATGATTGTACCTATGATGGTGTGTAATGTTGTATATGTAGTATTTTGTATATATGACGTTGTATGCTTGTTGTATATACGGTGTTGTGTGTATATTACATATGCAGTGTTAGGTTTAGGTGGTGCTATGTACATGTTGGATATGCGGTGCTGTGTACATATTGTACTGTGCACTTGTTGGATATGCGATGTTGTGTGCATATGGTGTTGTGCGCATGTTAGATATGCGGTGTTGTGTACATATGATGCTATGTACATGTTGTATATGCAGTGCTATGTACGTATGGTGTTGTGTGCATGTTGTACATATGGTACTATGTACATATGGTTTTGTGTGCATGATTGTACATGTGGTGATGTGTGTGCATGGTGTTGTGTGCACATAGTGCTATGTACATGTTGTACATGTGGTGCTGCGTGTAGGTGGTGTTGTGTGCATGTTGTGCATGTGGCGCTATGTACATGTGGTATTATGTACATGTCATGCATGTGGTGTTGTGTACACATTATACAAGTGGTGTGGTGTGTTGTCACTCACTGCAAAATTTGTTTTCAGCTGATCAAAGTACAAAAGAGAAGGAAAATTTCAACCATATTTCAAGCCACATAATCCCTCAAATCTAAATTTGACCCCCTCAAATGTATATTTATTGGAATTATCTTTTCAACGGTATATGGAATTCCTCAAATGGACTCCGGAATCAGAAGTTAGAGCAGATTGAAGTTTCCCTTTTGAAAACCAAAAAACAAGGAGAAAATGCCTAAGGGTAAAATCTTGGGTCCCAACATATCAACGATCCCACATAGCGGCAGTCCCACACATCGGTGATCCCTCATATCTAAGGTCCAAGGCATTGGAGCATCAAGAGATCAATGCAGCGCAATCAGTTATCAAATAGGTGACAACATTTTAAAGTTGCCATATCGCATGAAGTTTCGATTATGATTAAATTCACCGAGATTGAGCTTCCAGTGTTAAAGCATCGGGAAAGTCCAAAGGAGAATTTACAAAGGAATTCAATCACAAAACCAAAAGAGGGCGAGCCTTTTCTCTCTCCCCTAGGGGGCCACGTGGTTGAATATGATTGGTTCTGATAAGGGACATGTGGTGGCTGATGTCACCTTGATGTGGCAGTATGGTGGGCATATGGCATGCTGATATGGAATTTTCAGGGTATGGGGACATATCCAAGTGACACATGTCACCACTTAGGAAGTGTCACATGGTAGTAATGATGCCATGCATCAGAGATCGAGGATTGGTGGTTGTAGTGTGTTGTGCCTCAAAAGGAAATTGCTGATTGCGAACCTCTGATTGGGGGGCTGGCCTATAGTCACGAGGAGCGCCAAAGGACCAAGGGTTAAGCAGAAAAGATGACCTGAGTTCAGTGATCAGTGAAGCGAAGTGTTATGCGCCAAAGTTAAATCGCCAATTGAAAACCTCTGATATAGGGGTTGACCTATAATCACAGAAAGAGCCAAAGAACCAAGAGCTAAGTAGAAAAGGTGATCGATGTTCGTTGATTCATGAAGATTGTTTAGTGTGAAGTCGTGATTTTATGATCTTCGATATTTGGCTAAGAATCTGGTCATAGCCCCAGTTATATGATGAAAAATTATTGAAAGGGCTAAAAGGAAAAGGGGCCTAAGGGGACTGGAACTCGCTATTTCGCAATGTTTTGCAGTGTTAAGTGCCCATATTGGAGAATAAACGATATCACACCATGGTTATTTTATGAGGTGTATTGAATTCTGATAACATGGTATAGAGCTTTGAAGGCGTAGGGGTCAGCAACTGCAATATTAAATGAAAGCATGGAGCGGTGGAAAATCAATATGGGGCTCAAGGAAGAATTAATGCCTCAACATGGAGCTCCACTTAGTCATATAATGTAGGACTGCCATATCGATCTCCACTTCCACTCTGAGACAAGTCAACATAGTTGATCGCTACCAACTCTAGAGAGTGGTGAAGCTAGAAAGTCAAGGTGAAAGTGATAGGTGAACTGGTTGGATCATTGACGCAGAGAAGTAGCCTAAGTAGAGGCCATAACAAGGGCATCTAAGATATATTTTCCTCCCATCATCATTTTGTTTTCCTTTTTCTTATTATTATGGAATTTCTATATTTTCAAGAACCAAATCAAATGTGAATCAAATCATTGTGGGCAACAAACTTCGCACGCTGAGGTAGCTAGTCTATCAGATAACTGGAGCTCGAGCTAGGATATTTTGTAATTGTTAATTCAAAGCTCCCACTCTTCTTATAAATACGGGGAAGAAACACTTAACAGAGGTTCCAGAATTCTTCACCTGCAGTGGTCCAAATTGTGTGATTCCACTTTGGTTCTAATTGCTTATTCATGAGGGGCTCGAGTGATGTATGGATAAATGTAATGGACTGGTATATTGGACTCATTTTGAGGATGAATGAAACTCTTTGGTGATTCCAATCATGGATGTAAGAAATATGTTTCCCCCCTCTGTAAATCTCATTTCATGTATGTTTCTCTTATACTAAAATTGTGTAATGAAGTTGTCGGTCTCATTCTCTTATCGTTATATGTATGCTGCTAAATAGTAACAATACCTGTGTTATTTAAATATTTACTTATGTACCTTTAAGAGCACAAATTTACATATGTTGATTAGTGATAAGTGTATCCATGAGCTATAGAACATGAAACCTTAATTTGCACTCTGCAATTCCTATCATTCCATCTCTTCTACTTTCCATCCTTTTGTTGGATCATTGATGCTTAGGATTCTATCTTGTTTACAACCCTATGCATCTATTTCCTTAATTTCTCTCCTCCTCTTCACCTTCACCACAACTTCAATATTAAGCTGCTCATTGTTGTGTGTCAGTGATTAGAACAAGACATTCCTCTTTGAGATCAGCTTGATTCACCCCCTGTATTTGGATCCATGTATATGCTTGAGTTCACCTTGATGAAAGAATATTGAACCAAGCCCCCCTTTATTATCTTTCCAAACTACGTGACAATTGGAGTGCAACAAAAACCCCTCATTGATAACCTTCCATGCACTCCTCTATCTAAGATGTCCTAGACATTGTTCTACAATCAACCCAAAGGCTGTCCCTAGGAAGCTTTCTATATCTCCCAAAGCACGGTGCACATATGGCATTGTGTACGCGTTATGCAAGTGGTGTCGTGTACATGTGATGTTGTGCATATATTGTGCAGGTGGTGTGGTGTACAGGTGGTACTCTATAGATGTTGCACAAATGGTATTGGTGTACATGTGGTACTCTGTATATGTTGCACATATGGTGTTGGTGTACATGTGGTATTGTGTGCATGTCATACATGCTATGTTGTGGGCATGCAGTACTATGTATGTGCATTGTGTAGTCATGGTATCGTGACATGCGTATTCATTGTGTTGTACTTTGTGTACATATATGTATTGGGTTGTATAGTGGGTGTAGGTGTATGTGTTGTATGTTAGGTGTAGGTGCATGTATTGCATGGCGTTGTATGTCATGTGTGGTTATATGTGTGTGATTTACACTGTGCATGTGTACATGGTTCAAGAGAAGGAACTGGGTGTTTGTAGTGTGTGGCAACCGATCCAGTGTGCATACGGAATAAAGGCAAAGGTAGAACCTAAGCATTGATTAAAGGATAAGTATGAATATTTTATTTCAGTTTTATCATGCATGTGATTTATGATTTTTGTCTATGATGATTATATGTGATCTATGATTATGGTTTATGATGGTTACATGTGATTTATCATTTTGATCTATGATGGTTGTGTTTTGAGCTAACTTGATGTGATATGTTTATACATGATGATTTGGTCAAAGATGCTAGTTTGAATTTTTGTGATAGGAAGTGAACATAAAGTATATCTTATTGACGAGCCACCAATGAGGTATGATTTGAAGTTATTTCAATTTATTTTGAATCTAATGGAAGTTATGTGCTTGTTACAGGAAAGCATGGGAAATACCTGGGTTAGATGGTTGGGACCGAATACAAGAATTAGCAACATCAACAGTGAAAGGAATTAGAACAAGCAACAATATGATGGTAAAGCACTTCAGGAGTAAGACCATTGTGGGACACTGGCAACCAATAATGTCCATTGATTTCCATGAGCATGCTATGACCAGTATGATGGTTTTGAGGCAAGGATATGCCTTGGTTTTTGTATCTTCCGATGCGAGGAAGACTTGCCAAGGGATGGATTTCCCAGGATGGGGGTACCAATGAAACTTGGAAGGTGTGTGACTGCATGGAAGGGGATGACTGGATTGCCTAAGGAACTGTGTAGTAGAGACGGGAAGGTTGGGAACGGATTTGGTTTGGTCATTAGCATTTCCAGATGGAATCAGATGCACATTAGGAGTGTACCCTAGAACAATGAGCCGATAATTATTCATTGAGAGCAAAATTGGTGCAGGATTGTAACGTTGAACATTGGATGCATATTTGACTTTGGTAGTGGATTCTGGACTTCTTGGGAAGGAGGTAAATCCTGGTAATACTTTGAGGGTGGAGGTGTGAACCTCTGGATTCCCTTGTTGCTGATACAGACATCATATCCTTTATTCGTTGGTTGAGCAAATGTGCATATGTGTATATTATTGTAAATACTGTATTGAATTGGATTTAAAAAGCTCCATAGATAGTATGGTTATTTGCTGGTTGAAGCAAATGTGCATGAGTATATGTGGTTGTTATTGCAAATATAATGAGATGTTTTATAAATCTCCAGTAAATGGTATGATTGTCATGTTTCAACAGGATGTCATTGTAAATACTACAATGGGTTGTGTTATAAATCTCCATAAGCAGTATGTTTTGTTTTTAACGGTTTGCTGGTTTATAGGTCTCGTTGAACATCGAGGACTGCGTTCCCCCAAGGGGGAGGGTTATGTAAACACCCTTGTAAAAAAACCATGTAAAAAGTTGATAAAGGAAAAATATATAAGACCATGGTCATGGGACATGTATTCCAAGCTGAATGGTGGGAAAAACATCCTAGTGGGTGTTCATTCGGTTTATTATGGCTAAAGGAATTTGGCAAAGGCAAAGAATTTGAAAAGGCAAAAGGCATTATTTGACACTTATTTACGAAAATAATGGAAATTAGGAGAAAAGGAAGGGAAAGGTCACAAGTTGCAGGTGAGGAGGAAATTGAAGGAACATAATCGAAATTGAAGAAAATAGAGGCCTCATTGATAAAAAGGCTTACGAGGATTAGTGGGTAGGCTTGGTCCCTGTAGCTTTTTGTCAGTTCAGTTTTGGAGCTCTTCTATTCTCTCTATCATACTCTTGGACACTTGGAGTTTTCTTGGAGCACTCTTAGAGAGTGTGGCATACTTAGATGCTTGGGCCAAGAAGGCAAAGGAAGAGCAGGAAAGCACAAGAGAACTTTGGAATCAACATCTACAACGGGTTTTGCTTGCAGGTACTGAGTTGCATGTATGATTTCCTCACTAGTTTTGGTATGCATGACATATGCTTGTGGTTATTGGTTGTGATTTGTCGTTGGCATGGAGGATCACATGGATTGAAAGTGGATTTTCTTAGCCCTACCATTTCTGGGATAACCATGGTGTTGTGGGTTCATTTCTTTGTTTTTCTGGTTGGTTCTTAAGTTTCCTTTAGCTTGGGTTGAGTTACTAATTCCTAGAATCCTTTGTTGGACAAACGCTCTAGAAGCCCTGTAACAACTTGGGTTGAGTTACTAGTCCTCGAAGCCTTGGTTGGAAAAATGCTATGGAATCCCTCGGTGGGTTGAGTTACTAGTCCTGGAAGCCCTGGTTGGACAAATGCTCTGGAAGCTTGGTGGCAGCTGCGGGTTGAATTACTAGTCTTGGAAGCCTTGGTTGGAACAAATGCTCTAGAGACCTAGAAGGCTTGGGTAGAGACCAATGTAGTGATGATTTTTGATGTCCTACCATGAGGTGGAATCACTGTTTGATGGGTTAAGGTGGTTTGGCCTCTAGAAGCCCTGGTTTAGTTTTGATGGATTGTTCCATGAGATCCCATATTCATGCTTGGAATATGGCACGAAGGTGACTGGATGAAAAGATATTTGGCTCAACCATGACAATGGTTGGGTGGTACATGGAAGTCCCAAACTTGGTTGTATTTTGCTTGTGGCAATAAAATCTGTTTCTTATGGTATCGATGGGTAAATATGCTTATTGATATGTGGCTTCTATGGCTATTCTATGCTTAGCACCTCTGATGTTTATATGCTAGGTATGAATGAGTTTTACGACTGTCATGATGTTTGGCTCATATCGTGTTTTTACTTGTAAATGAGTGAGCAATGTATCTATGGCCTAATAGATGAAATTTCAGCTAATGTGTTGAGGCATCAATGCCTCATATCGAATGTCAGATAAGTATGAGACCCCTATGATCAACTTTTCTATTAAGACCTGTAGATTTTATATTGTGATATGTTTGACAAAATGCCTATCATGGCTAGTAGGGGTCCAGTCTAGTCCTTGTCAATGTTTTTACAAACGTATCTTTGTTCCGCTGTGAAATTTCATTTTTGAACCTGTCATTGAGTTCTGGGCAGTGAACTTGGCTATGGGTCTGAAAAAGTGGCACAAATTCCAGAGTCGCGGGCACAACATTGGGGAAAAAAGTCTCCAAAATATCCCTTGCCCTTTCTGTGGGAGCTTCTAGAGCCTCCTAGATGCACCCATGTCCATATCAAGTTGGGAGCATCCAGGGGTTTGATGCACTAAAAATTCAGTTGGTCTTAGGGGTTGGTTGCATGAGTGGTTAGGATGGCTCCTAGGAGTTTTGTTGTTGTTTTGGAAGTTCTATGAGATGTGTTCCGCTGATTCCACTTCCTTAACTGATACACAGGGAGTCAAATCATATATAGTAACTCCTCATCACATGTTTACCCTGGTTGGCCGGTTACTCGGGTAGATGTAGGAGGAGGGCGTTACATAACCCATACAAGGGAATATCCACTCACCTTGAGCCTCTCTTCATATTTCCTAACATCACTCCTATCTTGTATAACATTTCCACAAAATCGCTATGTCCTCCCGCTCGGGATCTATCGTCAATGATAGAAATTAAAGGTTGATTCCTTGTAAATTCGTCATTGCAATTTGAAGTGTTACCACATGGGGCATGCTTTCTTGGCAACGCGATGCAACATCTAACAGGTCATTGAAGCAATCCAATTTTGATTAAACAAACATAGACTATATTTTTATTTACTTAAGTGACAAAAGTTATACAAATATGTAGAGACCTAGTTATGTCGTGTTCTTTAAGTATATATTTATTTTTCCAAATGGATCTCACCATAGATGAGACGCGCTTTCATGGTCACAATAATACAACCAAAATACAAGCATGCGCCAGAAGCTTTTTATTAACCAAATATAGCTTGATGACTTATAATCACTTATCTATCATTTCTTTTGTTTTAAAATTTCTTCTCATTAATAAAATCAAAGTCCAACATTTTAATAATAAAAGTCTAATTCTTATCATTTAATAAAAATAAATGCATAGGAACCTCATAATTTTAGATTAGTTTGAAAATCTCACATAAACATCATAACATTTAAAATGAAAAAGAAAGATCAACATTTCCATGATATCAATTACATCTACCAAGTGCATGTGAGTGTGGGTTGCACTTTGGAATCTGTGCAATGATCCATCTTCATCAAAAAGTGGAGCATTAGCAGTAACATTAATGATTAAATAAATCTTATTTAAGCCTTTGGTTACCATTGCCTGTCAATGAAAGCTTCGCAAAACATGAAAATCCAGACAACTAAAAGTAGCTATAATGAGATTTGTAGAGTGAAAACTCTAATTGTTTTCACTGAAATCTGATTAATGTAGTAACAAATATTATTAATCTAGAAATTAAAGCAATAGCATGATGCTAGATTAATTGATATTAATAACAATATTTTATATTAACTACTATTTAATTAAACTATGATAATTCAAAGGAGTCGGTCATGGAACCTGTTGTCACCTATTATACCTTTTTGTAATTATGTCAAATGGCATCCAAAGGGAAAGCCAAAAGGGGGAGCATAAGTCTAAAAGCCAAAAGGAAGGCCAACCATTAGGACCCGATATCAGAACCTCGGAGCATAAGGCATATCAAGATATTGGAGGTCTGAACAGAGGGGCCATAGTGTTTTATTTAAAAGGGACTAGACGTTGGAACCTTAGAGCAGGGAATATCAGAGCAGGCCATCCTTAGGTTAGGTAT
Source organism: Pinus taeda (assembly GCA_000404065.3). Lineage (NCBI taxonomy): Eukaryota > Viridiplantae > Streptophyta > Pinopsida > Pinales > Pinaceae > Pinus > Pinus taeda. Next base: position 50,835 of record APFE030185737.1, read on the forward strand.
ATTGGAACCTCAGTAGGATGAAACTCGGAGGAGGCATCAACCTCAAGAACTTGGAATATCGGAGTTCATAACCTCATAACTCTTTATAAACACCGAAGTTGCGGGAATAATAAAATTACAAAGGAAATCACATGAAAAGCCAAGAACTGATGGACCCTTTCTCTCTCCTCTGGAAGGACACATGGCAGTAAGTGATTTTTCCTTAGGAGTTGACGAGGCAGATGAAGTTGATATGACATGGCAGTATAATGGAAACTTGGTGAATAGTTTCGACATTTTTGGGTGGCCTAAAGGGATGAATCTGTGTGACACGTGTCACCACTAAGGAAACACCTCGTGGAGTTGATGTTGCCAGCATGATGTCATCTCGGAGGCTAGAGCTTTGGTAACTCCTATCTAATTGTTTTGTGGGAATGTTCCAATCTGATGAGCGGAGCTTCGATGAGATTGACATTTGGTCATGAAGACCCAAAGAACCAAGGGCAGAGACTAGGGTTGAGCACCCAAGTGCTATGGAGATAAACGGGAATGGAGATATCGAAAATCCATGGTAAAAGCATTTTGGAAAAAAAGTTATGATGCCTCGGGAGTTCCAACATGGAGAGGCACTTGGTTGTAGGGATTCAAAAGAACTAAGGTCGAGAGAGGATAACACTAAGGGTCGTAGGGATTCAAAAGAAATAAGGGCGAGAGAAGATAACACTATGAGATAGGCCCCTAACATGGTTCTAAAGGCCTCAGCACCTAAGCACTAAGCCACTGGTTACGACACCCAATTGTATGGTAGAAATGAAATAAGGTGGCCAAGCAAAAAGGAGCTAGAGACATCAAAACTTCATGGTTTCATAATGTTTCTTTTAAATATAGTTATGATGTGTTGTGGCTCTGAAGTTGCACTATGGTAATGTTACAGGATGTATTGGGCCTCAATAGTGTAGCATAAAGGTAATAAAGGATGGATGATTCAGAAACTAAGTTGCAAAATGCCTCTAACACCACCACACTTGATCACGTCCAACTCCAGTAAGGGGAGATTCAAGTAGTTAAAGGGAGAAAGCGACAGGTGAATTGTTTGGTAAACGTGGAGGAATACAATGGGATAGGTGTGGTCTGATCAGAGGTAATCAGAGGAATCAACATTGGATATATTTTGTTGTGTCAATCATCACACCTCGTGTTTTTCATGTTTTGTTAATTTTCCATTTTCAAGAAAAGAATTGAGTCTGTTATGCAATCATTAGGACAACTAGGCTAATCACATGCTGAGACAGCTATGTAATTCAGTAGCATAGGAAGATATTTTATAAGTATTCCTTATTTTGGTTCTCCCTATAAATAGGTAGGAAAAATCTCATTGCAGAGGTTCCCAATTATGTGATTAGAGGTTCCGACTTATGTTTTCAGTAGTTCCGAATTTTGTTTTCAGAGAGAGGTTCCATGGCTTTGATTTTCCTTTTACAGAGACTGTGATAGTTCTGCAAATTTTGTCAGTTCATACCTGTCACATGTATTTCTTTCTTGAATATTAATGAAGAAGTTTTCTGGTGATTCGAAGCATTGGAATATGTAGTATGTGTTCCTTCTCTGCGTGCCACTTCATGTGTGTTTTTCTTCTCCAGAAATTGTATAATTTGTAGATGTTGGATTCGCTCTTAAGTCATAGATTTATCTATGTTATATTGTAGAAAAATGTACCTATGAGATCATATATTTATCTATGTGTTGTAGCAGCTACAACCACCCTCCAAAATTTTGCCTCAGCTTCATTTTGGAGCCTCCCTACCAACCATCCTTAGCAGCATGTCTTGCACTATCAAGTACGTAAGCTTCAGTGGTTTTCTAGTAGATTGCCAACCTGTGCATGATAGCTTGTTGCATACCCCTCACAGGTTATTTCTCCAGACTTGGTCCAACTACAGGCTGAGCAACTCCCTCAAGAAATTACGTAATTCTGAAGGGGAAACAACCTTCCCTCCAAAAATTGCGCAATCCTGTTTGGTAGCCTGCTGGGCTCTAGAATTGCGCAAATCTGCCTATCACCCTTCACTGAAAAAATTGTGGAATCTCTCTCAGCAAGACTGCTTAACCCAAAAATTATGCAATTTTGGGAGGCAGTGAGCTGCTCAACCCAGAAATTGTGCAATCCTTCTAGGCAGCCAGCCCAACTCCCTCCTAGAAATGCACAAATTTTCCCCTCAACTAAACACGCTGGTGCATGTGCCATTGGGTTGACCGGTTCCACGTGGGACCAAGAAAAACTGATTTGCATGCATAGACTGCTTCTCCCAAGGAAGCATGCAAAGGAATCCCTTGATTCGGGGATCTATTTTTAGCAACTAGAGGTTACATGCAAGGATCATTTCAGAAACCTCCCTCCAAGTGTCACTTTTCCTAGATTTGTGGCATGCGTGTCACAACCTCGATTTCATCAAAACTCATCAACCAAACGTTGCAGAGCTCATTCCCCACATCGACCTTACAAATCTAACATCCCACATTGTATCTAGGAGTCGTCGGCACATTAAACTGAGCTATTTTAGGGTAAGCCCACTTTTCATGTCTTGTGCTGCGCTTTTGTCGCTTTCTATGTTTCACTTTGTGTGAGTACCGCCTTCTTGATTTCAGTGACTGCTTGTTGTCATTTTGATGCATGGTAGCTTGTAGAAGCACCATTTGATTTTTCATTTTCATCTCACTGTTGTCGCATGCATGAAAGTGTTTTGCACGAATGATCATCGTTGTAGTGACTCGCTTCACACACATGCATGCCTTCCTAGTTTTTGAATCCTACACTTGCTGTTTTCATGTATGATCATTCACTCTTGTTTGCACTCATCTCACCATGCATTCAGAATTCTCATGTTTTCATTCACCCATTGGCCGGACTGGGCTGCCTTGGCTCAGACCGTGCCTTACCTGACTATCACTGCGCATTTCCAGGAGCGAAGGCTCTGGCTTCCCTCAAGAAATTGCACAATTCTAGACTAACACTAACCTCCAGGCTTGCATTGCACAATTCTCAGAGGCAGTGTCCTGTTGGCCCTAGAAATTGCGCAATGCAGTTTGCTGGTTGCATGTCACTACTGACTGATCAGTCCTTAACATGCCATGTTGGACTATGCATTGCACATTTCTAGCAGTCAATCAGCCTCCCGACTGCCTAGACTGTGCCTTGCGCAGTTTTGATAGCCAATCGCCCGCCGTCCCGGTGGAAATTGCGCAACCTTCATGATCAATCACATAGGTATTGTTAGCACCTAAATCTGCCTTAGGCTAAAGGAAGGCAAAATTCAGGGTAACCACAAACCACGCTCAGTCTGGTAGCTAGCCCTACCAGAACAGGAGAGGGCCCTCTCCGTGTCACGCTCAGTGAATAAGTAAACGAAATGGTCTGAGATGACTTACAGTGAGATATTGATCTTAGGCTAGTAAGTAAATATGGATACAAGAAGCAATTTTTTATGAATGGTTGAGTTTCTGGGATGGTATTGGACCAACGGACAGCAATGAGCAGAGAATTTAATATAAAGGCACAGATTACTTCGTGAGGCAAGACAAGTACAAAGTCTAGAAATTTAGTTTGAAATAACGCGGAATGGAGAGATTGCTTAGGAGGGTGAAAAGGGCATAAGCACATGAATTCTTTTCAACAGAAGAAAAACACACAGCGTGAAACTTTCCCACAGGCAAAGCAATAAAAATGGATTCTACCTTATCTTACTCAGAAAATTTCACTGGAAATGAATATGAATGAACTATGAAACATAACGAAATACATATGA